>JACCGJ010006273.1:0-15773 GCA_013407085.1 Atriophallophorus winterbourni
AATGTTTTATCCATATGTAAATTCAGCACGTGTATTCAGGTGCAAGGTTGGATTTCGTCAAAATATACTTGTCAAGTTCAGCCTTGAACATGTTCAGGCTTGTTGCGCAACTGATATGTGGGGGCAGGGAGTTCCATATAAGACGAAATTCTGACAGCATAGAAAAACCTTCGACAATTTGATCTAGAGTGTAGAATTATCAACTTATAGCCCTGCAATATGCTAACACGTGCTTTTTGCCGTTGAAACAGGTGTTCAAGTGGGTGATCCACTGTATGCAGATGTTGAAAAGCAGGATCAAGTCACCCCTGAGA
Organism: Atriophallophorus winterbourni; assembly: GCA_013407085.1. Classification (NCBI taxonomy): domain Eukaryota; kingdom Metazoa; phylum Platyhelminthes; class Trematoda; order Plagiorchiida; family Microphallidae; genus Atriophallophorus; species Atriophallophorus winterbourni. Next base: position 315 of record JACCGJ010006273.1, read on the forward strand.
CGACGGTACGTAAAGTCAAAGAGGTTTAGTGTTGCAATCCGCTCCTCGTATGGCCTGTTGTATAGCCCGGTCACCAGTTTTGTAGCGCGGTGGTATACCCGTTGCAGCAAGGTATTGTCCTTTTGTAACCATGGGAACCATGCTTGAACAGCATACTCCATTGTTGCTCTGATATAGGTGTTAATTATACGTGGGAGTATCTGCTTTGAGAAACGACCAAAGATCCTTCTGAGCAATGCTAAGATTTGGCAGGACTTTTTGTATACAACAGAACAGTGCCGTGAAGACTTCATGTTACTGCTAATCCACACGCCCAGGTCTTTCTCTTCAGTAACCCATGAAAGTTGCTGAGATCCCAAAGAGTATGAGAATTCGAATGATGTACCGACGTTCAACATTTTACATTTTTGGATGTTGAATGGTAAGCAGTTCCGCAAGGACCAATTATGAAGTGCTTCGAGATCTTTTTGGAGAATTTGGCAATCTTCTATGGTGCGTATGCTATCCAGACTTTGATGTCATCCGCAAATAAAATGATTTTTCTGCGTACGATTTCAGGTATATCATTCGCGTACACGAGGAAGAGTATTGGCCCCAAAACTGAGCCTTGAGGTACGCCACTTGTAACTTCTACTGGGCTTGATAGTGCCCCATCAACTCTAACCCTTATAACTCTACCAGTCAAGTAGTCCTTTATCCAGGCCAATAATCTGCCGCATACCCCGAGCTGCTTCAATTTTTGTAGCAGTATGCTGTGGTTAACACGATCAAAAGCTTTCGACATGTCCAAGTAACAAGCATGGATAGGGCATCCATCGTCCACGGCTCGAGTCCAATCATCAAGAGTTATGAGAAGATTGGTGAGACAGGAGTGTCTTGTCCTGAATCCGTGCTGTGCGATGGAAAGAAGCTTATTTTGTTCCAAGTGTTTGATAAGTTCTTCGGCCACAAGTCGTTCGAGAACTTTAGAGACCACTGGCAACAACGTGACTGGTCTGTAGTTAGACGCATCAGATCGGTTCCCTCCTTTGTATATCGGAGTGATTAGTCCACATTTCCAGTCATTAGCAACCGTGCTACAACTCAAGGACAGGTTAAAAAGGTCAGAGAGTGGTGAGAATAGAGCATGGGCGCATTGTTTTAGGATGAATGGTGTTATTTCATCAGAAACTGGGGATTTTTTGTATTTAACCCGCGTAGCTTTACCAGGACACTTTCGGGTTTCACAACGATTTCGTGTATTGTATTCTGCGACCTGAATGCAGGTATATCGTAGGATACGCGCTCGTTGGGGTAGAACACTCTAGAGTAAAATTGAGCGAGTTCGTTAGCGGCTTCGAGAGCTGTGGATGTAGTTCCAGTCGTAGTAAGTAAAGCGAAAACACCTGGCTTTACCCTGGCCTTTCTGTTCACGATCTGGAAGAGGAGCTTCGGATTTCGTTCAATTTTATCCATCAGATTCATTTGATACTTTTCTTTATCCTCCTGGAAAAGTTTAGTAACTTTGTTTCTCAACAAACGGTAAGATTCCCAAGATTCAGGTGTTGAATGCAGTATGTGGCTTCTCCACGCACAGTTTCTCACCTTTATCCATTTCCGTGTTCGACTCCGGATCACGAATTTGAATCTTTCTTCAGTTGTTTTGAAACATATTTTGAGTGGAGTTCTATTTTTCGGTTGATTTTCTGAAGTATCGATGACCAGCATTGTTGGACATCAGTGCTAATCGGTGCCCAGTCGGTGACTTCTTGAAGAGACATTGATAATGCAACCGTATCGATTTTTCTTATCAACTTCTGAGCATCACTTGCTCTTATCGCTCCAGATATATAGTCGAAAACAATGACTACATGATCACTCTTATTTTGATGTACGGTAACTTATAGAGAATGTTTATATAATTAAGTAACACAAAAAATGCAAAATCATTGGCATTTTGGACTATATGTGACCATATAATTATCGTTTTAATAAATCAATGCATAAAACAAAGGTTTCTTTTACGCAGAGAGAAATTTGTCAATACACAACGAAAAATAAAAATGACGCAAATTTTGCCAAATTTCACAAATTATTCTTAAAACGGAATTAAAAACAGCAACTTAGTTAGAGTTAAACTATCAGAAAAACAATAGATTATTCAATCGAAAAATAAAAACTAAATAATAATCGTTTCGATAATCCAAAAACCGAGTCAATAATGAGATTCGATACGTAATTAACTAAACGCTTAACACTTTAAACCGATTATGTTTCCTATAATGTCATCAAAGCAAAATGAATTATTGTAAGAAACGTGAAATTAATCAAGAAATAGAAACAAAACTCTCTTGCAAGATGCTTCCAATGTTTTCAAGAGTGCCGTCAATGATTTTATTATTATGCTGTCCAATCACTAAGGAAGATATATATATCTTTCGTCGTGATGGGACAGCATAATAGAAGCCCAAACCTTCTTAGGTAATGTTGCCATACTTTTCATAATAAAAAACGTTTTCTTCACTTAAATGAAAAAAATGTGTGCGTTTTACGATAAATCTACAGTTAGATCTCGCTACGTAACAATGGCTCGTTGAATTTGAATAAATAAATAAATATTATTTTATTATAAAATTACATAGAACCGTATGCAATCTTAAGTGTTTGAAGTCAAACAAACTAAAAAATTGAATTTTCACATAAATATTATCATTCTCATTTTCCAGGATTCACTCTTCTATCGAATTTATTGAGTACTGCACTAAATACCGTAAATGTTTATAATGAATGTTTAATTGAATAAATGCAATCTAAAATTAACCATAAAACGTTTAGCTAATCATGTCTTCCCATGATAACGGGAAAATGGATTGTGCATAGTGAAGCAAACATAAACTTTGTTCCAAAACAATTTTTCAAGTTTATTATCTGCAGGTTGATACAAAAAGGCTGCTAATGTTAATGCTTTCGTTGAGATTAAAAATGCAGTTTATATGTCAAATTATGTTGTAGATGTTTAGAGATCGAACGATATTAATTATTACCTTGCGCAAAACTGGTGTTTTGCACGTTACCATCTTTTGTTCAGGTACCGTACACCTACAATTTCTCAATGAAATTCAGGCGAGAAACAACTGACCCGTTAAATGTGTTGAGAGTAGAACGATAAAATTAGAAGATCAGAAGTCACTTATTTATGAGAAAACTAAAATCACTTGTATTTCTTGAATGTCACACAGGTATATACAAGCTGATCTGAGGCGTTTAATGCTATAAAAAGCATAAAGATAACTAACAAAAATATTATGGTAGAATCAATTTGCCGAATAAAAAAGAAAAGTGCAAAGGTAGCAGAAAAGCAAATGAAAAACTACAAACTCGTTATTATATTTTAAAATATATGGAGTTAAGCTGATAAATTGAAGGTTGCACGTAAACTGAACAAAAGTTTATATGAAGTGTATAAGATGCGATGAGAACGAAAGCTTTTCCGTTTTCTATACCTATCAATTGGAATAGAAACTGATACAAACACATGTTTATCAAACACAGAAAACTTTATTTATGATGTCCTCCGTCCAATACGCATTTTCTCTAATATTTCGTTGTCAAAGTAGCACAAATGAGTTGTCAGAAAATAACCGAACAATAGTCAACCTCGGCGTATTGCGTTGATTAATATATCATTTACAATATCTGAAACAAAATTAAACTTACTGAACCGAACATTCAGTTGAGGTGCTAAATATATAACAGCACAAATTTAAATGAAAATATCTTGAAACATTTAAATAATTTGCTCATGGAATATATATTGCTGTATTTATAGCAATATTCAGGAGCACCAACGAATTTTATAGGGGTTACGTAATCATATTTATTGGGAAATAGGTAAATTTGAAAAATTTTAGCGAAAATTGTAGCGACCAATACAACTGAGAAGTCACCATTATATTTTTGATGTGATTTTAACCAATAAAGATATTTGAAAGGTTGGTTTGATAGGTAGTCAAAAAACCCAGAAAGTGTGAGATTAGATGTAAATTTAAATATTCATGTGTTTATAAACAAATGACGAAATTAATCATAGTGCAATTTACAATAGTTAATTGCTTACCTCAAAATTAATAGTCAATCAGTTTATTGTATATTTATTTGTTTCATTGTTGCTCAGCCGTGACCGCAATGAGTATCTTATCATCTCTATGATTAGTTTCAGAATGCTGAAAATAATATGATAATTCGAATCTCCGGCTGTAAAAGATGACAGTGTACATGCAGCACAGACAGTAAAAACAAAAACAAAAAGCAAAATATATGAACCAAACCATGAAATGTGTTGTGTTGTGTTACGCAGTGTTTCTTATAGTGTTCCATTCTTTTTCTTCGAAACATTATTCATTATTTCAATGGCTGATTTCGATTGTAGACGGATGTTGATACTTGTTCAGTTCATTAGTTCAGTTAATTTCAGTTACCCCAAACAGTAACTGGCTAACGAACAAATCGAGCGTCTAAAATTTTTTCCGGCGGAAAGCTGCAGAGAAGTTCTCACCACTGACACAACGATTTTGCTTTTTTTTATCTCTGACGATCGCAACGCCCAAAAGTAATGCTGATTTTATTTATGGGCACCTCGTTATAATCGGTGCTGAAAAAGGAGAAAGCAGTTTTTCTTAACCAACAAGGTAGGAAATCAGCTGAAAAAGAATGGTGTATAAAAACAGAAACCCTAGCATTCACTTTCTTAATGGTATAACGCTCGAATAGGTAATCTGCCAAAGCTTGTAAAGTAATTAAAGGGAGTATTCCGGAAATAACTTACTCCAGTTTCAGTCCGAACCATGCTTGAAAATCGAAAGTCCGGTATATAAGTTCTTCTGAAAGATTTTAAAGAAATTGACGCTATTAAGGCTGACAATTTTTTGCTGTAGGCTTGCCGACATCGCTTCTCAGCAAATTTTGGTGAATGGAAGCAGGTGCCTGGCTCACGATTGAAGGCAAAGAAAAAAAGAACGCCACACAACCCCTTTAAAACCTGAAGATTTCATTTCAGCCACTTCTCAAGCGACTGAGCCTAAAGAAAATAAGATCTATAGACTTCAGGCACGCCGCGTAAGGTTTCACTCGCGGACCTTCAATCATGCGATTTGCGAGATGCTATACGCTTAGTAATCAAACGATGTTCTTCTTGCAGTAAGGGCACCATGCCCGGAAACAATGTTCTAGATGGGGCCGAACTAATGATTTGTGAATTGGCAGGAATACATAAGGTCTTGTGCTCGATAGCACTGATTTCAGACGAAAAAGTACCTTGGGGGCACGCCGAGCTGCAGCGTCACATTTGTCTCTCAATTTGAAGTCAGCCTTAACTAATTATCCCAAATCCTTGACAAACTGTTCGGCGTTAACTCTGAGACAATTTCTTGCCACCCATATCGGAATCTAATAAACCAGTGTTGACGTGAGAATGCTCTTATTAATTTTCAGTGGGAGTTCCCACTAGTATGAAGAAGAATCTCTATTGTTGATGTTCCAAACTTTTTCATTTTGATTGTTTAAAATAGATTGATCTTTCATGGACATGAACCGTTTTCTTGTCCGCTAGGCGTAGGTGATTTATTCCACTAGTTTGAGTTCTGGGTGCCAGTTTCATTTTGGTGCAGGTTGAGAATTTTGCTGTGGAGAAAATACTCAGAAGCGAGAGAATGTTGTTTCAAATGTTATGAACATTTATTCAATATTAATATCCAGGAATACCATTATTATATAAATCATCAGGTAGAACATTTAAATTAAGAAGATTGCGAATTTTTTCTATGGTAAGAAATGAAGCTAGATGTGATTTGAATTCATTTAAAGAGGAACTGAGTCTTATATATTTTGGAAGAAGATTCCACAGTTTAGCATATTTAGTCAAGAAGAAATTGTTCCTTACTTTAGTACGAAACCTTGGTAATTTAACCGTAATGTCGCGGGCTGCTCGAATTTGGTACGTGATCCAAATTCTTTGATTACACTTGCTCTGCTTATATTCAACGTATTCACGTTACATATTTTAACTCAATTCCATTGAAATAATATCTGTAGAGTCCATTAAATATTTGCGGTGAAAGCATGCACTCGAAAACCCTAATATCTTCTCGAATTAAGCTACGTAAATTATCTAAGCCTAGTAATTGTACTGTCAGTTTAGACAGTGACACTTCAATTATTCTAAATAAATCAAAAAAATAGAATCAGAGTTGTCAGAGCATAGAAACGAACTAGCAATATGCAAATCCAACTATAGTTCTCTAAAACCGCTTTTATAACTCATGAATTCTGATATTGGTATTGACCACGATATATTGATTCGAGCCAATAAATTTATAGAAACTATGAGCACAGAAATATATCAAAGAGGAGCTTGCTCAAAAATAGTTATCATCTTTAATGTTGCAGATCATTACCCTTTAAACGATTTAAAAAATGTATATTCTCGTCTTTCTGCTCAGAAAGACGGGTCCCAAATGATTGGTAGAGAGGTCATTTAGTCAAACTTCCAAAGAAAGGGGATCTGAGGCTATGCAAAAACTGGCGAGGTATCATGCTGCTCTAAGTACCTAGTAAAGTACTTACGCGCATCATCCTTCTGCGTTTGCGCGACGCTATCAATCAAGTCTTACGGCCAGAGCAATCGGGCTTCAGAAAACAAAAGTCTGGTATCGACTAAATTGCGACCCTCCGCATAATAATTTAACAAAGCATTGAATGGCAATCGCCTCTTTGCATCAACTTCATAGATTTTGAGAAAGCCTTCGACAGTGTGGACGGCGAATTCATATGGAAGCTTTTGCCACACTATGTGGTCTCGCCGCTGTACATGGACCTCATAAAGCAGATGTATGAAGGTGCCTCCTGTCAGGTAGTTTACAACGAAGACTTACCGATCCATTTTAGTTGAGACTGGCGTCCGCCAGGGATGCCTGTTGTCCTCAATGATTTTTCTGTTGGTAATAGACTGGATAATGAAACAAACAGTAAAACGTGAGAAGAACGGTATCGATTGGAAAGAATCCACCCATTTAGAGTATCTGGAATAAACTGATGATGTCTGTTTGATATCACGTGACCCTCAACGTCTTCAGAGAAAGACCGATAGACTAGCACACTTTGCTTCATATGCAGGACTACGCGTGAATACCGAAAAAAACAGAAGTCCTCCCATCCACCCATCAATAACCATCAATGGTAAAGCAGTTAAAGACGTCACGTAATTCGTCTACCTCGGCAGCCTTTTTCAATAAGTGGTGGCACGGACGAAGACATAGTCGCCAGAATCGGCAAAGCAAGATACGCGTTCATAGCTTTGAAACCCGTTTGAGAGTCGAAGGTTCTATCAAAACGCACGAAACTCCGTATATTCAGATGCAACGTCAAATCCGTGCTACTCTATGGATCGGAAACCTTTTGAGTGAGAGCAAAGACTTTTGGACGCTTGCAATCATTCCACAATAATTACCTTCGTCGTAATATTGGGGTAAAATTGTCAGAAAAGATGAGGAATAGAGACCTGTGGCAGATTGCTGCTGAGGACCTGATCGCCCAGCAGATCAGTAGAAGAAAGTGGAGATGGGTTGGGCACGCCTTACTGAAACCTTATGATGACATCACGCGTCATGCTCTGAAATGGAACCCAATCGAAAAAAGACGGGTCGGACGCCCAAGGCTATCATGGAGGCGCTCGTGTGAAGAGGAAATCCGCAAGTGTGGACTTAACTGGAACGACATCAAACTAGCTGCTATGGACAGACCAAACTGGAGACAAGTTGCCGAGGCCCTATGTTCCTCCAGGAACTCGAGGGATTAAGTCAAGTAAGTCATATTATCGACATATGGCATCCCCATTTAATGTTTCACTGTAGTTCGACTTCGTAAAAACACAATTAAACAACGGAATCCTATTATATTAAAATTCTCAGATAAGAGTTTTGCATTGTATTCACTTGATAATAAAAACCTTTTGAAAAGAATACCCAGGTTCTCTGGTGTGGTCTTAAAACCGGACTTAACACCCATGCAACAAAAATTCAACTATGAAAACGCAAATTTATCAGCTCCACTATTAGTAACAACACCTCAGATACCAATGAACAAATGCAATGCTAATCTGTAATTGAAATTGACTCTAATAATTTCCAAAGTTCGACACCCGTACCTGATAATCATGGTGTGAGTGTAACTCGACATCTGCATCTACGCCCGCCGCGTTTACATAAATTAAGACAAACACGACACCTCCTACCAAACCCTCCTACTTTCAGGGAGGCAGTAATAAGACAACCTCACCGACAACGCATGAAGACGACTAATTATATAAGAGGTTCACCTAGTCTCGACAACGGTATTGATACATCTCGTTTCCTAATGAATAACCCACTACCATATAAGCAACACTATCACCATTCATCAGCTCCTCCTATACCTTTTTGTAATATTCAACCTTATTATAATTCATCTACTATTACACAATATCCCTCCTTTTATAATTATTATATTCCCCAAACTTTATTTTATAATCCATATGTTTCTCACTCCAATTATAAACCATACTTTAACCCTATTACCACTTTTTTTTAAAAACAAATAAATTGAATTTTAAGCCTAGTAAACTTTCTAATGCACCCACCCCGAATCCTTTAACTTCTGACCTTTGTATTGTTCGTTTTCTGGTTATAAATGCAAGATCAATTATACCTAAAATCCATATACTAAAATCTTACCTATTTTCTAAACCTGTAGATACTATTCTTATAACTGAATCCTGAACACATGATGATCACTCTGACTCTAAACTCATAATACCTAACAACCAGGTATTTAGGAGAAACCGCACCCGAAAACGAAGTGGTGGTTGCCTTATTTATGTGCATTCAAGATCTAAAGCTAATAGCATAACATCTTCGAAATTAACAGAACTTGAAGATTCACTATGGATGAGTTGTCGTCATTTGATGGGAGTTTATAAGGCAATTTGAATGCCATGTGGAATCAAAAACTTGTGATTCTGGCCAGCTTTCGTTGTACCCCACATATTATTGCCGAGGTAAAGCTCGAAACTCGATTGACGCTTGCGCGATGTTGCCGCCTGAAAAAGGTTTTAAATGAGCACGCAGCATTCTGAAGGAAATGTTTGGCCTACCTCATGTTGTTGCACGCTCGTTATTGAACGAGATTTTGAGTGAAGCAACACGTTGACAGTCTGTCGAGCCTCGCCTTGAAGAGGGAAAACTGCCAAATTGCCTCGAAGCAAATGGGTTGTGAAGCAGATTTAAATTCAGTAACCACCTTGGAAGGCGTTGTTAAGAGCTTACCTGACGCCTTACAGCATCAGTGGGCTGATGCGTCTGATCAACTCAGCATGGATGGTCACGGAGTCACCTTTGAGCACCTGACACAATTTGTGTCACGTGCGCAGCGTAAGCGCAGGAGCATAGTTTGGGGAGCGTGCTTGAACACTAGCTCAACACGCATCATCAATCAACTCGTCATACCAAATGCGAGAGTGGTTTCCAAAACCGGACAAAATAAAACGGTTCCATTACCCTTAGTGACGGAGATCCTAGCATGGTAAGGTGTCATCTGCAATGCCCCCCACGAATGGAATCGATGTCAAGTCGCGCTGGGAAGATCACTAGGCGCAATTCCTGTCTGTTTTGTCTGTTCTAGACTGAAACATGGCGCTGGTCATGTACTAAAATCCTTGGTGCACTGCGGAAATGCAGTAAACTACACCACACCACTTCTACATTCGATCAGGCTGCAGAGTCTCCGTCTACGAATATTCATTGCAGCCATGCGGCAATCAGTGCCAAAGTTTTCTTAGGCTCTATACCTATCAAGATCGAGGCTCCGACTGGGCTTATAAATGCTGTAGCCTTATTAGATAGTGTGTCTGTTACCACTTTGATTCTCAAGGACTTCGTTGAACAAAACAAGATGCCTAAATGTCCTGCGCAAGTTTCGCTGACAACTTTGGGGCATCAACGTAAACTTTCTTGTTCCCGTTTAAACTTCAAAATACACTTGTTTGAAGTCAGTCAAGTAACCCATGTCGCAGAGGCGTACACTTTGCACCGCGTGTAATCACAAGTTGGATAAGGAACGTAAGTGACGGCCTGAATAGTTGAAAAGGACGATACGGGGATATGAAGAGTGGATCAGCCTGTGGCTGGGCCTGAAGCACATTTGGTGTTGAAACAGCGGTTAGAGGAGACAGAGGCCGTCCAATTGCAACATTGGTTGCAAATCCTCTGATCATGCACCTTCCAATATCTATTTGTAATGTTTAATGTGAATTGTGAAATCCAAACACTCCTACTTTTTCTTGTTTCCTACTGTACTTTTGTTTTACTCTTTCTTTTTGTGTAATTGACTCCATTTTGACCGCGCTATTTTTGGTTTGGACTCGTGTGCGTAACGTGATACGTGCTCGATACTGATTTTGATATTGACCCGGATCTAACCCGGTTAACCCAATAATTGAGGTATGTTTTTCAGTTATTTTGATTGCTTCAATATAGTATCGCTTTTGTTGACAAATCCTCGTTGGTTCTGAAATACCTGGGATTTTGCGCGTAACTCCATATTGGGGAATTCCTTGATTCTCAATAAGAAACAACAGTACTCAATTACCTTTATTGCGTGGACAATCCTCCGATCATCGCTGGATTTTTGGCTCTACATTTGGTTCACACGACGGAGAATATCATCTTCAAATATGCCTAGAACGAGGACTGGCAAGTCGTCTAACGAATTCGATGACGTTATTTTAAACCCCGATCCCGTTTTTGAACTTTCTACTATGTTTAATAATTCTCCTGATAAATCCCTGCATACTCCCATACGTATACCTTCCTCGAACGATAATTTTAATAATTTGCCTTTAAACTCTGCTATTTTAACTTTACCTGTCCAGCACCGTCCTCCTAGCTTAGGTGATGGTAAAGGTGTTGAATCTAGAGCGTTTGATGATCATAAGGAACGCCGTCGAAAATTGGCTAAAGAAATATACGAGGATGAAATATCCATTAAATTGAAGGAGCTGGATATTTGTAGACACAGCCTAGAGGCGAAGCGGAATATGATGCACGATTTCGATTCTTTCGATGATATCAAAGGCGATAATGAAATCGACCCGATCCTAATGCGTAAACATGCTCCAAGTCCATTGCACTCATCTAAATCCGGGAACGAATGTCCTGTTTTGAGTAACGCAGCGTTACGTGAGATGCCGATGAACGCATCTGGTTCGACGCGGTATTGTGACATGCGTGGAGATGGATTACCTAGGATAGACATAGATAAGTTCGATGGTAATCCGATGGAATTCTGCAAATTCGTCAAAGCCTTTGAGATGACCATCGAAGACCGCATTTCTAATGATAACCGCAAATTAATGTATTTATTACATTACTGCAGTGGTTCTGCAAAGGACGCTATTGAACATTGTGTTTACCTCCCAGATAGTGAAGGATATTGTCAAGCCCGACGCATCCTTAAGACGGAATTCGGTCGTCCACATGATATCGTCCAGTCATTTTTGAAAGAGATTCTCAATGGCGACATCATTAATCAGAATGACATCGGTTCGCTTCGAAACCTGACACGCAGACTGCGCAATTGCGAGCTTGCTCTTGGACAGTTGAATCGCTTGAGCGAACTAAACAATACGACAAATTTGAAGTTAATTGTCGAGCGCTTGCCCAAACATTTGCGTTACAAGTGGGCTGAGTGCGTTGATGAAATCATTCGATTTGACGGAGAGCCCACCTTTGGGGACTTAGTTCGTTTCTTGGAGAGACAAGTCTCAATGGCTACTAGCTGTTTCGGTGCTTTAGCTAGTGGGCGTGAAACGAAGGCTGGTTCACTGACACATGCGAATACTCGAAGAATTCGATTGAATGTCACTTCAACAACTGAGTCATCGCGATGCCCACAGTGCTCCATGACACATGCGTTACAAAATTGTACATCGTTCGGCAGTCTGTCTTATGCTGAAAGGATTAACAGACTTAAAATGTCTAAACTCTGCTTCAACTGCTTTCAAGCAAACCACATAGCAGCTGACTGCAGACAAGCTTCTGGATGTGGGAAAGATGGTTGTAAGGGTAAACATCACCTGCTCTTACATCGTACCGTTCAGCGAGAATACGCAATGAAGATTAATTCGACAAGCACTCAAAGATGTAGCAGTTTCTTGTCCATCATTGCAGTGAGGGTAGTAGGTCCGAACGGAGTAGTTCTTACGAATGCACTTCTGGATAACGGGTCGGATGCCACATTGGTGACAGCTGACTTAGCCGAGGAATTAGGGCTGTCAGGTGCGCCAGCCTATGTTGACGTTACCTCAGTGCATGGTACACGCAAGCAGAAAACTGCCATCACGTCATTTGTCATTCAATCTCTGTATGATGGCACCAAAGTTGATGTCGATCAAGCGTACGTGATGGATTCTCTTCCCGTTAAAAAGGTGACAATTCCCGAAGAATCATTATTGACGCAATTGAGTCACTTATCAGACGTCAAGTTAACTCGCATTCCGGATAAAACGGTTCGTATTTTATTGGGAGTTAATGTTCCAGAAGTACACTGGGTATTACAGCAGCGGCTCGGTAAGCCAAAACAACCATTCGCACATTTGACACCATTGGGATGGACAATTATTGGTCCTACGTCGACAGTCGGGCATAGAGCGTCGATAAATTGCCTCAACACCCAAAGAGACATAAACGAGGATATTTTGAAATTGTTTGAAAGTGAATTTTCCGAGAATCGCGATCGCAGTACACTGTCCATGTCCATACAAGATAAAAATATAATATCGAAAGTCAACGTGATTGTTAAGAGTGCTTGTTTATCTGGTTCCGGTTCGAAACGTAATGCTACGTCGAGTTCTGATTCGAGGGACGATGATGTTCCAGTGGTTGCTGCCGGAAATGCAAAGGTTGCAGCGTTGTCCGCGAAAGCGACGCCCCCGTTAGCCGAAGACTCTCCGTTAACTGGTGCCGCTGGATCGAAGCGTGCTGCCGCGTCGAGTTCGGACTCTGATTCGAGTGACGATGATGTTGCTGTTTCCTGTGTGAAAGCAATGTCTTCAGCATCGCCGGCGAATTCGAAGAAAGCGGGTCTTCTGTCTCCGGTTGTTGTCGGTACCAAGCGTCTATCTTCATATGGTCCTGATTTAACTAACAGCATTACAGGAGTGGTTTTGCTGTCGGTGACTATGTTCTCTGCCAGAACGAGAATGCATCGCGCGGTTCGTGGAAAAGGGCTATCATATCGGATGCAGACGGACATTTGCGTAAAGTATTGCATCGCACTGCAGATGGAAAGCTTAAACGAGATATACGCCGAGTATGGTTTTTGGAAGGTGATAATAGTTAGAAAGCCAAGGTGGCTTTGGGGGGCGGTGTTGGATCCTTTTACCTTCCAATATCTATTTGTAATATTTCATGTGAATTGTGAAATCCAAACACTCCTATTTTTTCTTGTTTCCTACTGCACTTTTGTTTTACTCTTTCTTTTTGTGTAATTGACTCCATTTTGACCGCGCTATTTTTGGTTTGGACTCGTGTGCGTAACGTGATACGTGCTCGATACTGTTTTTGATATTGACCCGGATCTAACCCGGTTAACCCAATAATTGAGGTATGTTCTTCCGTTATTTTGATTGCCTCAATATAGTACCGCTTTTGTTGACAAATCCTCGTTGGTTCTGAAATACCTGGGATTTTGCGCGTAACTCCATATTGGGGAATTCCTTGATTCTCAATAAGAAACAACAAATTTGTATGGTAATAAAAAAGCTTGTAGGTATATATATATATAATATATTAATCTATATATATATCTCTATCGCTCTATATATATTACTCTATCTCTACTATATTCTTATATATATATACAAAATAAATTGAGGCATTAGATAGATCGAGAATTTGTAGATACAAAAAATGTCATGTATTGTCGCGGTATGGTGGAAAAAATATTTGTTTGAAAAAAGTCATGTTATACAAACGGGATGTGAGGTGGAATTCCTGGGCATAAATATATCCAATTTTTCCCTAAAAATCCCTTCACAAGATGATTGTACAACCACTGACGCTAGAACGTTCCTTAAGAAACAAACGCGCACCAAATAGAAAAACCGACGGCAGTTTCAAGCGAATGTGGAATATTAAAAGCCAGTGGGTGAGTACGTCTGACCCAGCTTGACCGTAGGCGAAATAGATGCCTCAGAGGGTGCATCTTTGAGTTGATTATTTCATAAGTTAGTATTCGGTCAAATCGAACCGTCTTCCAAGCAGTGTATCCAAATAAAGATGCATAAGTTGATTCTCATATGTTTGGTTGCGGAGAAAGCCAACCATTTTATTTGCTATGTAATAAATATTCTCGAGCATCTTGATGTCCTTTTGTAGCCATGGTGCCCAAGCTTGCACTGAGTAATCTATCACTGGGTGAATATAAGGATTTATGCGCATGCCGAATGATTCACTAAAAAATGTCCGAAAATACGCCAAAGCATGCCTAGCATGCGGCTAACTCGGTTGTACACTGCTTCGCATCACGTTTTTCTTAAGACTTACGCTAATCCATACGCCGAGGTCTTTTTCTTTGGATGTCCATTGCAGTTTTTCGATTCAAGGTTATATGAAAATGGGAAATCTGTGCCTATTGGCAACATTTCACAATTTCGGAAGTTGAAGACAAGTTTTTTCCCTGTGACAAGTTGTTGAATATATCCAAATCGCTTTTTACGTGCAAAAAGACCACGCTTAACGTGATTCGCATCAAAAATTTAACATCGTACGCAGATAACCATTTTCGCTGTGACAAGTTTCGAAAGGTCGTTGATGTAGACCAGAAATAAAACCGGTCGAAGTACCGAACCATGTGGGACACAGCTAATGTCTTCGATTTCCCCAGAAATTACACCATCGATACGTACAGTTGTCTTGCGATCAAGAAGGTAACTTCTCAGAGTGGTAAAAAGGCACCAATTAATACCAACATGGTGCAGCTTGCTCACGAGTATAGAATGGTCCACGCGATCAAACTCCTTTGATGTGTCCAAGTAGTAGGTATGCACGCTACCACCATCATTAACTGCATAAGTGAAGTCGTCCATTCTCTCCAGTATGTTAGTCAAGCAAGAACGAGACTTCCGAAATCAATGTTGCTCTCTGGACAATAAGTTTTGGGCTTCGAGATTACTCACAATTCTTTCGGACACAATTCGCTCAATAACTTTGGAAATCACTGCAAGGACATTAACAGGGCGGTAATTTTCTGGGTTATAACGAGTTCCACCTTTGTAGATGGGTGTTATGATTCCTCTATTCGAATCAGTCGGTACAACACCTTCCCTCAAAGAGTGATTGAATAAATCACAAAGTGGTTCGCACAATTGATTGCCGCATAACTTTAGGATTG
>JACCGJ010006274.1:0-44187 GCA_013407085.1 Atriophallophorus winterbourni
AAGCTTTTCTCGTCACTCCGCTTGACAACATACAAGGTTATGCAAACACTCCAAGAAGATGCTTAGTGCAAGACCGCCATTGAACACGGTTTTGGGACATATCCTGAAGCGTAACTAACCATTGCGATATATGATCGCGTGGACACCAGCCTGGAAGACGCGCTGCGCCTACTTTGGAAAGGTTACTAGTAAGAATTTTTAGCTGCCTATGCCATGTGACGGTTTGGCCACCCCGATATTTACGCCAATCAGGATGTGGCGTCGCAAAAAGAATCTGTTTCGGAAGTCGGTGGTCCGGCATCCGTAAAACGTGACCCAACCAACGTAACCTATGCAGGTTGATCTGCTTCTCTATATCGACATTACTACCAAACAACTTATTTCGGAGAGAATCGGTGCGCATACGATTGTAACAGCTAACTCCTAGAATGCTGCGGAGACACCGGTTGTCAAATACTTGGAGACGCTGGATGTGTTCTTTACGTAAGGTCCAGGTTTCGCACCCATACAGTAACACAGCCCGCACTGTCGCTTTATAGACTCTACCCTTGAGTAGCAGAGACAGTCCTTTCTGACGCCAGAGGTGACCTAGGTTGCAGAATGCTACGGTCGCTTTAGAAATGCGTCCCGAGACCTCGTTATCTAACGATGCAGAATTATTGATACAACTACCGAGATACGTAAAACGATCTACAATTTCAAGAGCCTGATTGTCAAGTAATCAAGTGCTGTTCGATATGTCGATGTCCTGCAGCAGAACACTGCACTTAGAGGGTGCAAAACGCATTCCAAATTCGGGCACAATACTAGATAGCTTGTTCAGTATCGCCTGTGCATCTGTGTACGAGTCGAAGAGCAGAACTATGTCATCAGCATAATCCAAGTCGAGAAGCTTGACGCCTGGCATTATGTGAACTCCGAAGGCTGGAGCACCGTCGCTGCATAATTCCATGATAGCATCAATTACGAAATTGAACAAAAACGGAGAAATCGGACATCCTTGTCGGACGCCACTTGTAGTGTTGAATTGGGGAGAAAGTTCGTTGTAAACCTTAACGCATCCGGATGTATGAGCATAAAGTGCGCGTAGTATGTTGACATACTTATGCGGAACGCCTTTGCACAGCAAGGTCTTAAACAGGACATTTCGATCGACTGAATCAAATGCTCCTTTGAAGTCTAAAACGATGGCTATTGTCGGCTGTCGATAGGTGTGCCGCAGTTCTAATATCCGTCGAAGAGTAAAAATGTGGTCGACACAGCCTCTGCCAGGCCGGAAGCCAGCTTGCTGCTCACGGATCTGTGATTCCTTATGCGATGTTAATCTTCGAAGACATATGGACGCTAATAATCTCGTAATGATGGGAGTGAGACTTATCCCACGGTGATTAGAGCATGAGCTTCGCACACCTTTTTTAAATAAATAAATAATAAGAAATAAACTGATTCGTTCCAACTCGGAGGGACGGATTCTGACATCCACACTTCACGGAGGAGATCTCCTAATGTGCTGATTAGGACTTGGCCACCTTCTTTGAACAAAACAGGCGGTATGTCATCGGGGCCAGCAGCTTTGAATCGTTTCATGGATTCGATACATGCTTTAATTTCTAAATCATTAGGGGGATCTACGCTACAGGCCAAGGATCACACTGCCTCAAGTGAGGGAATGATTCTGTTGCAGGCGACCAGCTGAATTGTTCTTCAAAATGTTCGGCCCAGCGTGACAGGCGGCGATTCTTATTAGTGATAAGAGTACCGTCTAATTCCGCTATAGTCTCACTCACTCCTTGTTTCGTAGGCCCAGTCGATCGAATAAGTTGGAAGAGTTTTTGCACGTTACCCGCATTATTTGCTATTTCCATTTCTTCGACCTTATTTAGCCACCACCTTTCTCTGTCTAGTCTTAGGCTCCGTTTAAGTTCATTCCTCACGCGTCTACGCTCTGTGTTGTGTCCAGTACCATGAGGTATTTCGCGTTGCTGGTGAAGAATTTCTATAGAGCGCTGTGAAATCCAGTGGGACTTTTGGGTTGGTTGTGCAGTCTCACAGGCTGTTATTGCGGCGGCTCGTATAATCCCTGCTATTTTGTTCCACCTTTCATCGGTAGTTGCATACTGGGCAACTGGGAGTGAGTTACTTAAGGTCGTCCTATAAATGTCTTGAACTGCAGGCTGAAAGAATTTTTCGACAGCAATGCGTTTCCCATTCGAGGGCTTCGTACCGGAGAACTTTAACGAGAACCTACATCGCACAAGAGCATGATCTGAATCTACGCAGGTATTCCAAAAAGAGTGGCAGTCCTCAATGCAACCTCTCCAGCGAGCACTTATGGCGATATGGTCGATTTGGGCCGAAGGTTGGCTTCCATCCGGCGAGCGCCATGTGGCACATTGACATCTTTTATGGCGAAAGGAGGTGCTGCTAATGAATAATCGAGATTGTGCACAGAATTTTATAAACCGTTCACCATTATCTGTGCGTTGGCTTTCAAGACCAAACATGCCACCTAATTGTGATTCAGATGCGTCTAAGCGACCTAATCTGGCATTCATATCTCCTGCTAAGACAACAATATCGGAGCTTTTTGCACGTCGCAAAAGAGCATAAAGATCGTCGTAGAAGGCGTTCTTCTCGTCGTCGGAATTGGTGTTAGTTGGGGCGTAAGTTGCTACAATAAACAAGCATCTCTGATTAGAAGATTTTGAGTTTGGTCTAATATTAGTGGCTAGTCTAACTGCGCACATCCTGCTATTACAAGGAATCCAATCGATTAGACAGGATTCGGCACGCGAATTCAGCACTATACCAACACCCGCCTGTCCTGAAAGGGCGGCTACAGAATCACCAGAGCAGCGCAAAAAGTAACGAGTTGAAAGGTTTGGGGCAGTAAGTTCGGTCATTATAGACGGATCATATAAGCGCGTTTCCGATAAACAGCAAACATCAATAGATAGACTATCTAAGGTAAGAGCCAGTGCAGCTTGCTGGCCTATTTGTCTCAGAGTCCTGACATTCATGGCTCCGATGTGAGCAGAGGTCCGTGGTTTAAGAAAGTGATCTGTAGATTCGCGAACAGAAAATGTTCCAACATGTTCAGCGCGGTCTTTTCTAAACCTGGGATTGACAGACGGAGAGTTTTTAGGAGTGGATGGGGGAGGGGAAGGGTCGGAAACAGTTTGAAGAGTAGGGCCAGCAGTAGCTTGTTTTCGCTTACCCGCCCTGCTGTATGCAGCAGGTAAGGTGACCCTGTTTATCGTGCGCGACGGCCGATGCACTATGGAGTTAGTTTTTGTAGTAATAGTCATGGTCATGGTTGTATGCGGGCTGGGATACTGCCAGGTCGCCCATGCCTAGACAGGAGAACAATTAGGGTTCTCGACCAAAGCCTTTGGCTAAAAAGCCTGACCCACAAGGCAGCGGTTAGGTTGAGACCGTGTTCGTCTGACCTCTATCCATTGACCTTCCTGGTATGAGTGACTCTGAAGGTGCTCGGAGAGCACCACCCAGCATAGCTCAATGGGTCATAGAGGTACACAAACCATCGCACCACGTTAAGGTCCAGTCTCAGCGCGATAAGATGAGGTCTCACTATCGCTTTATACAATGGGATGAAAACCTCCGGGGAGCTGCAGGATAAAACTGATCGGAGGCGAAAGAGCTGGTTCCTAGCGCGTTGTGCAGCAGCTGCACATTGATCAGCCCATTCAAAGTCCGCTGAAACCGCAATACCTAAGTTCCGGACTTTTTATACCCCAGTTATCTCCAGTATGTTATCAGGTCCAGCAACCTGCAGCTTCGTTGCAGCTTTGGACAGAAGATAGCTTTTGGAGAAGTTGACTGGTAGATCCCACGTGGAAAACCACTTGATGACCTTTTCTATATCCTCAAAAAGATCCTGTTCGTTCAGCGATCCGATAAACGTGACATCGTCTGCAAAAATATAGCAGGGACACTTAAGCGAGACTGCCAAATCATCGATGAGGATAAGAAACAGTAGTGGGCCTAGTACGGAACCCTGCGGGACTCCACTAACAACTCCTGCTTTCGCGGAATACATATTGCCTATGCGAACGCGAAAATACCGATTGCTCAAGAAGTTTGTGATCCAGTTCTTTAAAGGGCCATCGATACCTATTAGTCCAATCTTCATTGCAAGCAACCTGTGGTTTACCGAGTCAAAGGCTTTACAGAAGTCCAAGTAGAGAACTTCGACCTGGTGGCCTTTATCTAGCCTCCTAGTGACTTCATTAAGAGAACATAATAGGTTCGTTAGGCAAGACTTAACTTTTAGAAAACCATGCTGAGCAGAGTTTAGCAAAGAACCAGAGACAAGGTGGAGACAGATCCTGTCCCTAATAAGTCTCTCTAGGGTTTTGCAAAGGATACTAGTCATACTTACAGGTCTGTAGTTGCAAACTGAAGATCGACTGCCACCTTTATGCATAGGAATCACATCAGCCTGCTTCCAAGCACTCGGAATATACCCATACCTTAAGGATGCGTTAAAAAGGCGACCCACCAGTTGTGCTAATACAGGCGCCAGGTTCTTAATAACTTGAGGGTGAATACCATCCGGGCCCGCAGATTTATGTGGATTTGTAGCTACAAGCGCAAGCCTAACCTCATTATCAGTGAAAATTATTTCATCGAGGGTAGGAACGCTCTCTGACCTTATGTCCACTGGCATATTCGGGAGATCAATTTGGCGATCAGGCCTCTGAACAGCTCGAAAATGTTCGAGAAAAGCCGAAGCCTTTTCAGAATCCGAATCTAGTTGATATCCATTATCCAGTTAAAGGTTGCGTATGCAATCGCGAATTTTGCCTTTGGATTGTGCATAGCTATAGAAACGCTTTGAGCACTGTCTTATATTACATGCGAATCGTGCCTCAAATTCACGTTTTGCCTTACGCTGGCTTCCCACAGCCTTATTTCTAAGTAGTTTATACCTTGTTCAGGCCCATTGTGTCTGAGAAGCTTTGTAAGTTTTCCAGGCACGGTCCCGGATTTTAATACCACGGCGCATCGATGGTGTCCACCACTGTGGCTTGTTGCGTCTTTTGACGTGCACCAACGGAGCAAATCTGTCTTGCAGTGTGGACAGACAATTGTGAATAAGCTGCCAGTTTGCTGCCATATCATCACCAGAAGATTGTGATAAGATCTGATCTGCTTCTTCTGAGACAACACTCCAGTCTACCCCATTGAAGTTGCGCTTTAGTTTCGGTGGCGGTTTGTCATACCTGAGAAGTAGTTGGAAGCTAATCATGATGTGATCACTTTTCCCTAGTGGGGAAAGATATTGCACCTGTCGAACCATTTGCTCATTCGAAGATATAACAAGATCCAGGACCGAAGGTTCACAGCCATGTCTGAACCTTGTAGGCTCAGTTACATGTTGGCTCATAGCATGTCTGTGGGTACATTCTATGAAGTCCTCAAACATCTTATCAGCTTGGCAGCTCTGGTTAGGCCAAGATATGTGTGGTAGATTAAAATCACCCACCATAAGAACCTGAGACCCAAGCGCATGTAGTGAACTCAAATTCTCAAGCAAGTTATGCATTTCCTGTAATCCTGAATGGGGACTCAAATAAACGCACGCTATTACCGTAGATTGCACATAGGAGTGGGTGAGAGAGGAGCTAAGTTGCACATTGTGCGTGCCAAGCCTAACGTTTAACTCTGAGGTACGGAGGCCTAACCTGAGAAGAATAGCAACACCGCCACCTTGTAATGCACACGGTCTATCACACCTGATCACGGAATAGCTGTTACCCACTATATCAGGAATGTCATCCGATGCAGAGAGCCAGGTTTCTGTCAGTGCAATTACATGCGGTCTCAACTCATGTGCAAGGATGGAGAGTTCAGACCATTTGTTTCGGATGCTACATGCATTCCCGAGTAGCACTGTGGCGGCAGTGTCACGTAATCTTTTCCCAATTAGTCTTGTGTGATTCTCGGGCGGAGTACCCGAGAAGTCAGCACGTTTTTTGGCGTGCTGCTTGCGATAACCGAGTCACCTGGTGCGGCCTCAACACCAGCTGTACACTGCAGGTTGCTAACCACGAGCTGTGGAATTTCAGGGATAATAATACGACCACAGACCTCATCCTCGGACGCGCCCAAGAATTCTTCGTCTGATGAAGCCCCATCCTTTTCGGCTGAACGGCGCCCTCGATTTGACGTTACTTCGGAGCGAGAATCTATTAGCTCTGTAAAACCCCGCTTGTCGTTATTGAAGGTCTCAACAATCTGATCCCTCCTATTTGAAGCGGAAGAGTATTGTCTTATCCAGGAGGGAGGGTTGTCCGGCTTAACCTGCAGTTTGTCTAGAGTTGATTCGGCGATGTGGTCAGCCTTAGATAGTAAAGCGTCCTGATCCGCCTGGTATTTGAATTCTACCAGGATTGGCCTAGGGCGATTATCCATCTTCCATTTTCCAACACGGTGAATTCGCATTGTAGAAGTGGAAGGCCTCAGACCTACCATCCGGATAAGATCGCTGATACATCTGCGACCTAAATCTTTTCTAGACTTCGACTCCTTAATAAATGACTCTACTCGATTAAAAACCAGTACATTTCGTGTTCTAGTTTTTGGAGCAGGGGTGCCACGCAGTGTATCGAATTGCTTGCGCAAATCATTTAATTCCTGGATAATGTGATCCAGTGCGGGTGATCCGGAAACATTTTCATGTTGCTTCCGTTGGGTAGTAGCTTTATTCGCCTTCCTACGCCTCTTCGGAATCTCTACTACAGTGACCACCCTGCTAGTAGAAGCTCGCATTAGAGAACGAGATAGCTGGCCATTTATGTCTGCGTCCTGTGTGGATGCAGTTTTTTTGACGTTCTTGGTAGCACGCTTGTTAGATTTGACCACCTTAGAAGAGGTAGTCTGTTTGTTAGGACGTCGTAGCTGGCCAGATTTGTCAGCTATGCTAGTGCCAGCCATTGTATCAGATCTTGCACTAGCCCTCACAACAGATGCAAACGTTGGGGCAGGTATAGAATCTGACGAGCAAGGCAACGTCCGACTATTCCTTGGTTTTAAACAAGCGGCGTCTGTGGCAGCCTGCTGACAGCCGCTACAGTACCACTGAAACCAGCGGTACTTCGCATAAATCCCATAGTGAGATTTATGTATACCTGAGCAGCCAGGATGAGCCCAAAGCTTGCATACAGTGCACTCAATTCCTTTTGCCACCATTTTGCCACATTTGACATTGAGGCATGAATTTCTAATACTCATATCGGACAGATAATAGTATGAGTAATGAAAAGTTACCAAAAATACAAGCTGATTTTATCGCTAGCGTAATAAGTCAGCAAAAATATGGAGAATATAATAAAATAGTGATTCTATTTTACTGCAAATTCAAGGAATAGTGAAAATTCGTAATATTTTATCGGAGCGTGGAAAATACAACCAAATTGAACGTACCGCGCTAATATAAGAGGTAAGGAGACATTAGTGCATTTCAAAGACCAGGTAAATACAATATCATTATTTAATTAGGGGCAAAATGCAGGAAATAGTGAGCCCCATGCGGCATCAAGTCTATTCTTGAAACACATTACAGAGTTAGAGTTCACGACATCTTCAGGTAGGCAGTTCCAGTATCTTACTACTCTTTCACTGAAGAAGTGCTTACGAGCATTAGACCTGACATGTTGTTTGGCCAGTTTCAGAGGGTGACCTCGAGTACCCACATTGGGTGCGAGAACATACATTTTACCTGAGTGAACAGTACTAAAACCGGCCATGATCTTGAAGGTTTCTATCAGGTCCCCACGCAGCCGCCTTCTTTTCAGTGAAAAGAGCCCTAGACTTAATAGTCTTTGCTCATAAGATCTACCTGATTGCCCTTCGATCATACGAGTAGCAAGGCGCTGAACATCCTAAAGCCTTGCAATATCCTTTTCAAGATGAGGTGACCAAGCTTGAAAGCAGTACTCGAGATGAGGTCTAACGACAGCCTTGTATATCGGTATGGAAACCTACGGGGACCTGCAGGAAAAAACTGATCGGAGGCGAAACAGCGCGCTCCTAGCACGATGTGCAGCAGCTGCACATTGATCAGCCCATTTGAAGTCCGCAGAAATCTCTATACCTAAGTCGCGTACTCTCGGCACCCCAGTTATCACGAGTGTACCATCTGGGCCAGCTACCGCCAGCTTCTTGCCGACTTTCGACAAGAGATAGCTTTTTGAGAAGTTAACTGGTAGATCCCATGTAACAGACCACTTGATAACCTTTTCAATATCGTCAATAAAATCACGTTCGTTCAGTGATCCAATAAACTTGACATCATCCGCAAAAATGTAGCAGGGACACTTAAGCGCCGCTGCCAAGTCATCGATGAAGATAAGGAAAAGTAGCGGCCCGAGTACTGATCCCTGCGGTACTCCACTCGTAACCCTTACTTTCGGTGAGTACGTACTACCCACCCTGACACGAAAGTACCTGTTGCTTAAGAAGCCTACTATCCAGTTCCTTAGAGGACCAGCGATACCCATAGAGCCTAGTTTGGTAGCGAGCAGTCTATGGTTCACTGAGTCGAAAGCCTTGCAGAAGTCCAAGTAGAAAACCTCAACCTGTTGGCCCTTATCCAATTTTCTGGTGACCTCGTTTAGAAAGCCCAAGAGGTTTGTTAGGCACGACTTTCCTTTAAGGAAGCCATGTTGAGCAGAGTCCAGCAACTTAAACTCAACTAAGTGCCTGCAGATCCGATCTCTGATAAGCCTCTCTAAGATCTTACACAGAATGACAGTAAGGCTTACCGGTCTATAATTACAGACAGATGAACGACTGCCGCTTTTGTGTATCGGGATAACATCGGCTAGCTTCCAATCACTCGGAATAACTCCATGCACCAGCGATGCGTTAAAAAGACGACCCACGCTCTCAGCTAGTACGGGCGCCAAGTTCCTAATAAACTGAGGGTGAATACCGTCTGGGCCTGCAGACTTATGTGGGTTAGTTGCTGCAACCTGAAGTCTAATCTCCTCATTAGTGAAATATAGTCCGTCGAGTGCAGTAATTCCATCCGATTTTACAGAGACTGGTGTGATAGGCGAGTCTATTTGTCGGTCAATTCTCTGGACTGACTGAAAGTGTTTGAGAAACGCGAAAGCCTTTTCGACATCTGAAATTATATGGGGTCCGTTATCCTGTTGCAGGTTACCCATCCACTCGCGCGTTTTGCCTTCAGATTGAGCATAACTATAGTAACGCTTTGGGCACTGCTTGATATTGCGTGTCAACCGTGTTTCAAATTCACGTCTCGCTTCGCGTTGAATAGCTACAGCCTTATTCCTCACTGTCTTATACTGTATCCAGGACCGTTGTGTCTGTGAAGTCTTATAGCTTTTCCAGGCACGATCCCTGAATTTAATCACCCGATGCATCGCCGGTGTGAACCACATTGGCTTGTTGCGCCGCTTGACAGGAACCGACGGAGCAAACTTATCTTGCAAGCTCGAGAGACAGCAATGCAGAAGCTGCCCATTAGCAGCCACATCGTCACCTGTGTATTGCGACAAGATCGTTTTAGCTTCTTCTGTTACAAAATCCCAATCTACACAGTTGAAATCGCGCCTCAGTTTAGGAGGAGGTTTGTCATACCTGAGTATTAGCTGAAAGCTTATCATAATATGATCACTCTTCCCTAGCGGAGGGAGGTATTCTACCTGTCGTACCATTTCACCACTCGAAGAGACTACAAGATCCAGTAACGAAGGTAAGCAACCCTGTCGAAACCTTGTTGGCTCAATGACATGCTGGCTCATAGCATGCGTGTGAATCCATTCGGTAAAGTCTTCAGACAATTTATCGGTGGAACACTGAGTCGACCATGATATGTGGGGTAAATTGAAATCACCCACTATAAGAACCTGGGACCCCTCGGAGCGCAATAAACTGAGATTTTCAAGCAGATTATGCAAATCCTGCAATTTAGCTTGAGGACTCATATAAACGCACGCTATTACCATTGATTGCTTATATGAGTGGATGACGCAGGAGCATAGTTAAACGTTGTGCGTGCTAAGCCGAACGCTCGATTCTGTAGTTTGAAAACCAAGGCCAAGAAAAATGGCAACCCCGCCACCATTTGTTTTACTAGGTCTATCGCATCTGACTACAGAATAACTGTTTCTTATCATCTCGGGGATAGAATCAGTTTCTGATAGCCAGGTTTCCGTCAGTGCTATTGCATGCGGCCGGAGCTCATGTGCCAGGATAGAAAGTTCGGACCACTTATTTCGGATACTACATGAATTTCCGTATAGCACTGTGGCGACGGGACCCAGCAAAACATTTTGACTCATTCCTGCTTGTTCCTCGGGCGTAGTACCCGAGGAGACAGCTCGTTTTTTAGCGTGCTATTCAGGATGGATGAATAAACCTCTACCTCTTGAAGTACTGTTGTATTCTGAAGGTTACTAACCATCAGCTGCGGAATTGCGGGGTAAGTACTATGAACGACGTTCAGATCCAAAGAACCCTCCGTATTTTTGTGCATCTGATACTGCCATTTTTCGAAGGACATTGCATGCTGCCATGCGGCATTTCATGCCAAAGATCACTCTTCTTTGGGGATCCTTTGTTGTCGTCGGGCACAACAACGTGTTTACCTTTGGTGATTCTGTCCAGGCTATTATAACCTGCTAGGAATTTATCACGATCGTTCTGTGAGATAAATTCAACTAAGAGAGGCCTTGGACTTATGCCTGTCGCACCTTTGGTGCGTTCAGTTGCACAGGACAGTAAGTGGCGAACGAGCCAATCGAGCGTCCAGAATTTCTTTCGGTGGAAAGCTGCAGAGAAGCAACCACCACTGCCAAAGCGTTTATTCTTATTGTTTTGGATATCCTCGACGATCGCGATGCCGAAGGGATTATCCGGGTTGTATTTAGGAAGCACCACGTAATGAATGATGCTGGAAAGATAAGAATACATTTCTCCTCACCAGTACGGTGAGAGGTCAGCTAAAGAAGAGTTGTGTATTAAACAAACAGAACTTTAGCATTTACTTACTTACCAAACAACGATAAAAATGGTGAACAACCTAATCTTGCATAAAAATTAGGGGGAGAATTCATGGAAAAAGCTTACCCCAGATGCGGTCCAAACCCTGCTTAAAACTTACGACAGAACTGCAGGATATAAGTTCTTCTGGAAGCCGGTTCCAGAAATTTACCACCCTGAGGCTGAAAAAGTTTTTCCTGGAGTCTAGTCTACATCGCTCCTTAGCAAGTTTGAGTGAATGGCCCCGGGTGCCCAGCTCAGGACTTAAGGCAAAGAAGTCGGTCATGATAACGCCACTTAACCCCTTCAAGATCTTGAAGGTTTCAATTAAGTCACCTCTCAAACGACGGCGCGTAAGTGAAAAAAGATCTAGGGACTTCAGGCGTGCAGCGTAAGGTTTCCCTCGCTGACCCTCAATCATGCGAGTTGCGAGACGCTGTACGCTTTCGAGTTGAACGATATCCTTCTTGTAGTAAGGGCACCACGCCTGGACACAAAATTCTAAATGCGGCCTAACTAATGCCTTGTAAAGGGGCAGAATACCTCGGGTCTTCTGCTGGATAACACGGATCTCAGCCGAAAGAGAACTTTGCGAGCACGTTGAGCTGCAGCGGCGCATTGGTCCTCCCATTTGAAGTCCGTCCTAACTAGTACTCCTAAATCCTTAACACGCTGTGTGGCGCTTACAGTGAGAGAATTGCCCGACACCTGAACTGAAATCTTATCAACCAGCGCTGACAAGAGTTGGCTCTTATCAAGGTTAAGTGGGAGGTCCCACTGGTGTGACCAGTTTATGGCCCGTTCAAGGTCGTGCATCAAGGTATCTTCGTCCGTTGATCCGATGAATTTCACATCATCCGCAAAAATGAAGCATGGGCACTTCAATGCAGAGGACAAGTCATCGATGAAAATCAGGAATAGAAGAGGACCAAGTACCGAACCTTGGGGTACACCACTGATCACGTCGGTTTCATTCGACAGCGTAGATCCTACCCTAACTCGGAATGTCCTACCTGTTAGGAAGGCCTTTATCCAAGCAAGTAGACTACCCCGAATGCCTTTTGCTGCTAGCTTAATCTCTAGAAGGCGGTGGTTTACGGAATCAAAAGCCTTGCTGAAGTCTAGGTAGAGGGCTTCGACAGGCTTCCCTTCATCCATCCTTTTAGTGGCAGTATTGAGAAAACTAAGAAGGTTTGTCAGGCAGGATCTACCCTTAAGAAATCCATGCTGAGTTACACTCAGTAGAGAATGCCGACAAAGATGCTGACAGATTTTGTCACGCAGCAGTTTTTCCATTACTTTCGAGACGATGCTAGTCAGGCTGACAGGTCTATAGTTACCAACAGTTGAGCTGCAACCACCCTTGTGTATTGGCACGATTATAGCTTCTTTCCACTCACTAGGAACCACTCCCATGTTCAAGCATGAATTGAAGAGCTTGCATAAGGGTTCTGTAAGCACTGGGGCAAGATTCTTTATCATAATCGAGTGGATACCGTCTGGTCCCTCAGCTTTGTTGACGCGAACATGGATAAGTGCTTCATACACCTCGGATTCCATGAAGGACAACTCATCTAGTGCAGGAGCGCCAGGTAGTAGATTAAACGAGCTAGACGGAGCAATTAAAGAATTATCACGTCTCTGAACGCCACTGAAGAACCTAGAGAAGGCACTCGCCTTAGACAGGTCGGTATCGGCTACTTTTCCGTCCTCCAGATTTAAATCTCCAATGTTTTCCCTGGTTTTTCCTTTCGATTGAGCGTAGCTATAAAATCTTTTGGGATTGGATTTAGCATCCCTAGCTAAGGATAACTCAAACTCCTGTTTGAGCAAACGCTGTATTTTAACACAAGAGTTCCGAGCGGTTTTGTATCGGACCCAAGAACCAGAAGTAAGAGATAGCTTATATTGCCGCCATAAACGATCTCGTTTTCGGGTAGACCGACGAACTCGAGGAGTCCACCAGGGCGGCCTATGATGCTTTTTCACGACTTGCAGCGGAGCGTGCTTGTCTTGTAACTCCTTAAGATACTTACAAATCGTATCCCAGTTTTCACTTACATTAAAATTGTTAGAGAACTGAAAGAAAGATTTTGAAGTCTGTAGAAGAAAATCCCAGTCTACAAGTCTAAAATTTCGTCTAGGGCGAGCAGTAGGTTTGTGAAACCGCAGTACCGCTTCGAAGCTTATCATTACGTGATCGCTTTTGCCAAGCGGTGGTAGGTATTTTAAGAATCTAACGGCTTCGGGCTGGGACGACAATACTAGGTCGAGAGTGGATGGAGTACACCCATTACGAAACCTCGTAGGATCACTCACATGCTGATGCAGCGCATGAATCATGGAGCCATTCGAGAAACATTTCGGATTGCTTGGTGACTAAACCTACAGAGACGGCCCAATTTATGTCCGGGAGGTTGAAATCACCTAAGATGAGTACGCTGGGAGCTGATTGAAACAACCTGTCGAGCGTCTCAATCAGCTGTGTAATCTCCTGCTGGACTGCACTGGGAGTGACGTAGACACAAGCAATTGCGAGGGATGACTTGTAGCAAGTCAGTATACTCGTAACAACTTGGACGTTTTCACTGGTTGGGGATAAAC
The DNA here is from genome assembly GCA_013407085.1 of Atriophallophorus winterbourni. Classification (NCBI taxonomy): domain Eukaryota; kingdom Metazoa; phylum Platyhelminthes; class Trematoda; order Plagiorchiida; family Microphallidae; genus Atriophallophorus; species Atriophallophorus winterbourni. The sequence goes on from JACCGJ010006274.1 coordinate 13,642, forward strand.
CCGTTCCTGTATTGTGCAAGCCATACTCTAGGAGGAGTGCAACGCCACCGCCTCTCCTGTCGCCAGGTCTATCGCATCTAATGACGAGATACTGCTCGCTGATGTTTGTTGGCACATCGTCAAGCGCGGACAGCCATGTCTCAGAAAGCGCTATTACCCGGGGGTGCAACTCAGCCACACGAAGAGAGAGGTCAGCCCACTTATTCCTTATGCTGCACACATTAGCGTACAGCACTGGGGCGCTGGTTTTGCGTGCTTCTGAAACTAACCCTGATTGGCCCTCGGTCGAAGCACCCGAGGGAGGTGCACGTTTTTTGGCGTGCTACTTAAAGCAGGAGTATCTGGTTCAACAACCTCTTGCATGGATGTTACGGACCGTTGACTGAAGATTGAGGCCGCCTCTATCGAAGAGCAACAACTAGAGAAATTTGCTTGGCTCCCATCATCATTTTCGATAAGCGCGTCAACGTCGTCTAATCCGGACAGCCAGACTCGTAGCGATGAGCTTTTCGGTAAGATCTTAACGGATTCACTAGCGCTACGGTTTGCATCAGTCTTACAGATAGCAGATGTCCTTAAAGCGAAGTTTCTCCTATGTGGAGCGGGAGGGTTTTTTCTAATATGAGATGGAGGGTTGTCTGCCTTAACCTGAAGCTTGTCTAGAGTTGTTGTGGCGATGAATTCAGCCCCAGACAATAACGCATCCCGATCCGCCTGGTACTAGAATTCTACCAGTATTGGCCTAGGGCGGTTATCCATCTTCCATCTCCCTACACGGTGAACCCGCACCATGGAAGTAGAAGGCTTTAGACCTACCATCCGGATGAGATCGCTAATACATCTGCGATCAAAATCTCTTCGACTTTTTGATTCCCTAATAAAAGGCTCCGCTCGATTAAAAACTAGAACGTTTCGGGTTCTAGTTTTTGAAGAATAATAAGAAGTGCCGTTTAGTGACTCAACTTGCTTACGCAAACCGTTTAATTCCTGGATAATTTTATCCAGGTCGGGTGAGCCAGCAACATTTCCATGTTTCTTCCGTTGAGTATGGGCTTTACCTTGCTTGGTACGTTTTTTCAGAGTTTGGGCTACGTTTACGACCTTCGGAGAGGAAGCTTGCTTTGAAGGACTAGTTAACTGGATAGCTACGCCTACATTATCAGGAGATGCCCTTTTTTCCGCCTTTTTGATAGCACGCTTTCTTGAAGTCCTGGCTCTATTTACCACCTTAGGAGAGGTAGCTTGCTTGGAAGGACATTGCAGCCGGCTAGATTTGTGCGCTATAGCGTTGCTTGCTGTAGTATCAGAACTTATATTTGCCCTCACCACAGATGCATACGATTGGGTGGCTGCAAAATCTGACGAGCTTCGCGACGTCACGCTATTCCTTGGCTTTTGGCAAGCGGCGTCAGTGGCAGCCACGTGAGAGCCGGAACAATACCACTGCAACCAGCGGTATTTTGCATAAATCCCATAGTGAGATTTATGTATGCCTGAGAAGCTAGGGTGAGCCCAACGCTTGCAAGCTGTGCACTCGATGCCCTCAGCCACCATTTTGCCGCATTTTCCGTTGAGGCAGGTATTTTTTGAACTCATATCTATCGGTAAAATGTGAGTAATGATAGTTCAGTCGAAAAATACAATCTGATTTTATTACTGGCGTAATTAATCAGGAAAATATCAATAATATAGTGGAATAGTTATTCTATTTTACTGCAAATTCAAGGAATAGCAAAAATTCGTAATGATATTTATCGGAGCGTGGGAAATACAATCAAGTTGAACGTACCGCGCAACACGTTCGAGAATTTCACAAAGCACATTCACTATTATTTACCTCACTTTTCTCAGGATTCAGCACGTATTCATTGTGGAATCTGTGTGGATTTTTCAATTTTAAATGTACATACTTTTTAGCAATGCTTATGCTTGTCTATTTGTTTTATTTTTACGCGCACAGTTTGACTATCGCTATATTTTCCTGCGACATGCTTCTCTAAAGTTGAACGCTATGGTCGTATAATGTATGCCTTCTCTGTATTCAAGCATTTAAAGCCTATTCTAAAATTCAATTCAAAATAGAATCGGTTATATAATGTCCAAAATTTAGTTGTGGAGAAGGATGTTCCACAGAGAGAGTCAATGAGAGTAACCACATTGATTTACTTGAAACCCATTGAATAAAATAAAAATAAATGTTCATTAGTACACCTATGAGCTGCATGAAGGTTCATTTCAAGTTGCACAGGACAGTAAGTAGCTAACGAGCAAATCAAGCGAACAGAATTTATTCCAGGGAAGCTGCAGAAAAGCACCTGCCACTGACAAAGCGTTTTTTGTCCATTTGAAATTTTCGATGATCGCAATGCCAAAAGATTATCCAGACTGTATTTTGGGAGCACCTTATAACCGATACCACAAAAAGAAAAAGCGGTTTGTCTTCACCAGTACGATTAGAGGTCATCTGAAAAAGAATCGTGTATATAAAATATAGAAACGCTATCATTTACTTTCTTAGAACAGGAACAAGCCTGGATCAGGCTTGTGCTTTCATACCGTGCTTTCATCATTTACTTTCTCGATTACTGGCAACATTCTGAAGACTGTACAATGAATTACTTGATAGAGACATTTCAGAGGACTATTGGGACGAATCTTTCTTTTTACTCTTCTCAAAAAGGGTCATTTGGAATGCTTTGGAACCTCAACCTTGACTACTGAGTTTAGCAGCGTTGCAGGTGGCGTAACTGCGTTTGACTGCAGCCACCTAGTTTGATAATCGAGGGTGGCTTTTTACTTCTTAAAGTGATGTCATTTTTTTAAAAATCTTTCATCCCTGCTAGAAATGGTATTTAGGACGCTGGATGGAGGCTCTGTAAAATGGACGTTTGACACAGCTTTTAGCAATATCTAAAACTGTCAGCATTAGACTGATTCCATTGAAAATTACGGCCTAATAAATAACAGACAAGCCTTACGCTGTTGATTGTCCTGCTGAGACTTGACCTTAACGTGATGCGATGGTTTGCGTACCTCCATGGCCCATTGAGTTTTACTGGCTGGTGTCTTTTAGTGCCAGCAGAGCTACTCATACCAGGAAGGTCGATGGATAGAGGTTAGACAAACTCAGTCTCAACCCACTGCCTTGTGGTTCATGCTTTGCAGTCAATGGCTGGGGACATCACTTGTACACTATCCCCAAGAAACTTCATGGTGATGTCTCAATCCGAGACATCAATGATCTTCCGGTTCTCGGGGCGTTTCAGGCAAATTTGATTTTGCATCTTTCTGTAGTTCCCAAAAATAGTATCGAGGACAAACTTAGTGGGATACAAACCTCCGTGGAAACAGCCGCGCTGGATAGTTGTGGGCTGACTTCCCGTGTAGCTCAACACTGGGTTTCTGCGAGTTCTCCAACTAATGGACCAACGTTGGTTGCTTTCTGCTGATCGCATACATGATATGTCACGAAGGCTTATCAAACGTAAACTGGTTGCCAGTTTGAAAACCGACAGGGAAAATTGGTGGAGTTTTAAGGCTACTAAAATGGAATCCGCGGCAGCTGTAGGCAATTTCAGAAAATTGTTTCAACGCATCAGAACTACTGGAAGCGGGCGACCAGACATCAGTGAACTTATATGTGAAGCAGATGGTTAGCCAGTTTTTAACATGCACAGACGCATGGAGCGATGGGCAGAACATTTTGAGGCACAGTTTAACTTTCCTTCTGCACCCACCTATTTCGAGAATACGAAACACTGTTCAAAGATGGCAGCTCCACTCTAACTTGCAATCTTCAAGCCCTGTTTGCCAACTTATGGGCTGAGGGACCCGTTCCGATCTGTTGGAGAGAATCAGTAATTGCTCCGATTTTCGAAAAGGGGTGGCGCGATTCTTGTAAAAATCATCGGGGTATGAGTCCCATGTCAGTACCTTTAAAATACTGGACTCCATTCTACTTCATTGGTTTGAGCATCTAACGGGAAGAACAAACTGGGTTTCGTGCCGGTCGAGGGTGTATAGATCAAATCTTCACACTCTGTTAGTTACTGGAGCAACGCCACGCCTTTCATAGGTCAACTATCATGATATACCTAGGCATCCGGGTGGCATTCGATTCAATCGATCGTGAAAGTCTTTGGAACTGTCTGCTGGGACATGGAGTCCCCAAGATGTTTGTTTGGATTTTGAAAGCATTATATTGCTAAACCTCGGGCAGGGTTGTGAGCGTATGGACAATTTTCGCCTTCGTTTAATATCTTCAGTAGTAGGGCTGCCCCATTTCACCGTTCTTTTCTAACTTCGCGATCGACGATGTCATAAGGAAAGCTTTAGCTGGTCTGTTGGGCGCAGGATTTTGATTTTCTGCCGGGTGAGAGAGCTACCGATCTAGAGTATGCGCACTTCTGGGAGATGACCCTCATATAATGCAACAATCCCTGAACCTGAAGGTTCCAAAGGTTGTCATAGCCGGGGGTGGCAGTGGTGATAAGCTCCCACTGTTTATAAAATGCTCCCATATGGCATGCGTCTCAAATAGCCTCTGACAACCAAGTTCAGCTTCTGGCCTGCAAGAGTGGCTCCCCGAGCCCGGCGGAACTGCTTCTACCAACAGGAGAAGGGGCGAGTGACTGGCGCCTGAAAACCAGTTTGCTTCGGGCAAATGGAGCTCGTTAGCCTGGGAGGGCATTTCATCTAAGGGAAGGAAAACCCTGATTTTAAACCTCCGCTGCCTTGCGGGATACCCGATCGCGGGAACGGCTTTGGGAGAAAACCCTGAGGAAAAATCTAAAACATAGTCTGGCAGACGGTTAGTTGGTGCACACCACCTCTTTCTGGCAACTTCCTGCTGCCTTGCAGGCTGCACTTGGTTGTGCAAAGGTTAGAGAAGCTGACTCGAACAAACGCCGAGTGGTGCTGGGGACGCCGCTTTGTACCCAAATTCCCAAGAATCTTCATTGAAGCCGACGCATCCTCCAGGGGGAGATGGTCGCACAAAAGTAAAAGTAAAGTAACAATCGCTGAATCGCCTGGCACTTCAAGCTTCAATGTATGGCACGTGTAAAACACTTACTCAAGACTAGAGCGGCTCTGCTCCAAATCTAACGGTGTGTGACGTCAATCTTCGGTCGACAGCTTTGTTTATCTTGACGGTTGAACCGAGGACGCGATCTCACAACGTGTTCGTAAAGCGGGTGTAGCGTTAGCGAAGGCGGATGACTGGCGCCTCAAAACCAGTTTGCTCCGGGCAGCTGGAGCTCGTCAGCCTGGGAGGGCAGTCCATCTAAGGGAAGGAAAACCCTGATTCCAAACCTCCGCTGCCTTGCAGCATACCCGACTGCGGGAAAGGCTTCGGGAGTGAACCCTGAGGAAAAATCCCTGCTGCCTTGTAGGTTGCACCTGGTCGTGCAAAGGCTAGAGAGGCGTACTCGAACAATCGCCGAGGCACTTCAAGAGAGGCGGAAGAACCCTCAAAATGGTCACCGGCTCTCGCGAAGGAAAAAAACCGCTGCCTTGCGGGAAGACTTTTGAGTCAAAGGCTCCGGGTGGGGTCCCTTAAGCTAACCCCCTACTTCGGCCTTGGCAACCGGGTAGTATGTCGCCTTCAACAAGAACCATGGAACCTACTTTTTCTTTCATCATGTACACTCTTCATTGTATTCTTGTTGGCACATCGTCTGTAAAGACTTGTGTAACAATAATAATATTAAAGACCGAGTGTACAACGCAGTGATGCGTGCTACACTACTTTATGGCTGGGAAACCTGGTCTGTCCGAGCGGAAGATGTCCGTCATATTTCTGTATGCCTGCATACGATTGCTCGCATTCGGTGGCAGCATCGCGTTACACATATAGATGTCTGCAAGCGGTTGTTAGGACCAAGAGGCCAATGACAGAGAAATGCTGATGCTTGCTCGTTTGTGATGGTTGGGACGTTTCAAGAATGCCTTATCACCGTTTACCGTACCGCGTCTTATTCGCAGATCCTGGGAGAAACGATCGGGTGGCCAGTTCATGACGTGGCACGTTGGGATGAAGAAACTCACAGTAGCGCTAGGCTCAGTATGGCGTATTCGTTTGTCTGGGTGAGGTCCAAAAGATCAACCTAATACTTGACTGGAAACCTTACGAGATGTGGCTGCAAACCAAAGTGAGCGGTGCCATTGTATTTTATTGTGTCCTATTTTTTATCCGGTATATTATTATTATATTTGATAAAGAAAATCTTTTGTTTTTGCTAAATAGGGTACTTAAGACGCTTGATGGAGTCCCCGTTAGAAAGAGATTTTTCACTTAGATTTTAACAAAAGTCGAAACTGACAGCCTTAGAATGATTCGACTGAAACTTTCGGCTGACTGAGTAACGGGCTAGATTCATGCTGTTGTTGAAGGATGCGTGGAATGTCTTATTTCTTCGCAAGCTTGACTAAAATAAACTCGATAGCTACTGTACCCTTATCTTGCTACAAAACTTACACTACTGTTCATTCTGTCAGGTTGTGGAAACACTAAAGCTGTTATTTGGAGACCGAGCATCACTGTTTAGCATACGTCATCGATCTTATATATAGTCATACGGGAATACGAGAGTTTCTTCGTTCACGTGGGGTTGTTAGCAGAGAATGCGAGCGGTTTAAACTGCAACACATTGAATTAACAAAGAGCTGATAATAGCCTATACTATGCAGAGAAATCGAACACTGGCTAGGTGCAGCAGCTTAACCCGGATAACCCATCCCATCAATTTTTCGCTTTGTTCTTTTTTTTCATTCTCTCTTGGGATTCTCAACCTGTTGGCGATTACCAGATAGCACTTTTGATGCATTCATTATCGCTAAAGTTTCACCGAGTAAGCTCACGCAGATAAATTACTATTTTACATCATTACTCCTGAATAGTTAAATTATTTTAGAGTTCGGCTGCTTTGCTGAGTATACAATCAGATGATCCTTTTCTCTTATTCGTCTAAAGGTCGAGGCTTTTTTGACCTACATGGCTATACGTGTATTAAACCAGAGTCCGTTACCTTGCACACTTTTCATACAATCGTGGCAATTGAACATCTACCGGTATTATTGATGAGAATCATAATTGTGTTCCAAAATTGCATGAATGTTTAGATGTGCAGTACTTCTGTATTGCCATTTTCCCTTTCTTATATGTATTTAGGCTTGGGTAACCTGACAGCGTCTTAGCCCTTGTGCATGTTATGACTGTGTGGCGGTTTGCCAAGATCGCGGTTTGTGATTTCATTCATTTATTTGTCATAAATGTATTGTTTTTAATATGCATTAGTGGTCTGTAATGTTAGCTTTTTAAACGCTTTTCAACATACCAGCCCAATGTTTTATGGTACCATGATTATCTCGTGGTATATAATTGTTATCCGTTCAGCGTACTATGAATGATTCATTGCTAACCAAAACATTTTGCCATTTTAGCGTCAACACGAATCTAATCACACTGTTCGTAAGTCGTTTGAAAAATTTCCTCCTGGTGTGACTTTGGCTTGCTCATCGTCGTATATCCCTAATGATTTGATTTTTTGTTAAATGAATGCTTAACCGTTTTAAAACACACATCTGGAATTCGAAAATGTCAACCAGTCAATGAAAATTTAGTTATCTTTTAAAATCACTTAAGATATACAGTAAAACGATCACATACGTTTAACTTAACGTTCTACAATCTTAGTTTTGATGCAATGTTACACACTTGACTGTTCTAAAAAAATACTGATTATACCGGTAGCTTCGCTTCACGGCCATGTTTCGAAAGGTTACAAGTCAGTGATTGCGATTCTCAATAAAGCGATCCCGAAAAAGGTTACGGGTGCTGACGCACTGGTGAGTTTTTTAAATGCTGTATGCCAAATCAGTACGTATTCACCTGTTAAACGTTCCCCGTCGCTCTTTGGACATCGTGGAAGGTTTTCAGCATTAGGAAGACTAGTTACGATTTAGGATATGTATTGAAACCGTGTTCAGTGGCCGTCTTCTTGGAGCGTTTGATTAATCTTCAGTTATTGTCAGAGGCGTGACGAGGAAAGCTGGTTCTGATGCATGGCAGTAGAAGTCGCAAGGAAGCTGCAAAGAAATTTGAGTGCAATCGGTTAGAGCAGTTTTTGGGTAACGTTTCACTTCTGACACTGGAGCTTCGTCAGACTAAGGGTGATAGTCAGGACATGGAACATGGTTAAGTAGTTGTCTACCCCCCACCACTGCTCGAACCGATTGCACTCAAATTTCTTTGCCTTAGGAATACACGATCGGTCCCAAACATTCCAATTGATCGCAATGAAGCTGTTGTGCAGATGTCGCTCTGCTTGTTCAGAAAACTTGACTGAATGCCATTTCCAGTTTGTTTATGCTTACTTTTCTATAGATTCCGTTACTGTCTCAGTCCCACCCTTCCTAACTTTTGGGATTTTATTTCGTCATGATTCTTTGACAGTCAAGCATTCGGGACGTGCCACCGATGCATCCATGATGATGATAATGGCAAAGCAGACACTCTTAGAACTTGTCCAATAGCAAAAGGACATGCGTCAAAATTTCCTTCAGCTCCTAACACTGGTTCCATAAACAATAAACATAATTGTTTATAACTATCGTGCTGCCGCCACTTAATTTGTGATATCTTCCACGGCCAACATGAATTCGAAAATCGTTTTGGAAATAAATATGCAATTGGTCAATTGGGAAGTCCTGTTATGCAGTGTATGTAGTTACAACATACACATGGGACGAAATTATCCGTCGCATATTCACCAAGATAAGGAATGCATATTCCCATCAATCCGACAGCGTCTGCTCTGTCGGCTGATCGATCTCTGACAGGTGGTAATCTCTCGTATATCCGAAATCATGAATTCTCCCATCAAACTGTGCCTTCCATGTGGTTCTAAGTAGCTTGTATACAAGGCTGCTTTTCTTGCTCGGTTAATTAGAGCAATCCGTTTTTATTTGGCAACATTACGTCTGACATCTGTAAAACATCGAATTCCGAAAATTGAAGCATATGTGGCCTCTCAGAGGCTTTCGATTGAATCTCTCCTTCAGAATGAGTAGAGGAATAACGCAAGTGTTTGAAATCTAGATTCTACTCAGGGAATGTAAACGGCATCTCGCAGTTTTCTATCTTCCTTGCTTTTGCACACTCACTGGTGTAGGCTTGTACCATTGAATAACGTGACTATCCGTAATAAAATTGTTAACAATGGTGTAAGGATAGCGAATCTAGTTAACCGGCAAAACTTCGTTGCTTTGGACGCTTTCTGTGAAAGCCAAATCGTTACTGCCTAACTTGGTTTATTTACCACTTCAACCTCGGAATGACCTAGTTGTAAGGATATGCATGAAATTACAAGCTCGTGCTGGAAATTACCGCCGCATATTATTATGCCTTACGTGGGATAGATACTATGAGGCTGCCCGTACCTAAGCAGAGGTTAATCATATTTCAAACAGATTGTGGCCTTCGAAATTAAACGGTGTTATCGAGACGGTCCGTCTCCCTGGTTGAAATCTACGCGATTAACCAGTTACATAGTTAATATATCTGAGGTACATAGCCCCTAATTGTGTTCACGGTGGTTCTTCAAGTGATTGATAGATCTTTTCTTAAGTCTGTTTTTAGAGACACTTTGTTATAATTCTAGGTAATGAGTGCCACGTGGAAAGTTTCATTTTTATTTCGCGATACTCTTCGGAGTGCTTACTCCATGACCTACTTCCTCCTATCCAAAACTATTGCTACCGCTGGCGAGGTGTTCCATTCGCTGATCTATCGACCAGACAGAACAGACTGCACTGAAATACGAAGCGTTCTACGCACCCGCATTTCGAGAATTTGCTTGTGTGTTGTCTCGTTTAATGCTAGAGTAATTTTTATCATGATTATTTGACAGTTAAGCATTTCTTGTATATTATCTTATTTCATGTTGTTTACCCGCTATATTTCCTATACTTTGTCAAGCTAGTTTGTGTTATTCAAACCTTCTATCACGATCGCTCCAGCAGAAACTCTGTTCCTTGTGAGAACATTTTAACAATAATCTTGAAACAGAACTATTCATCATGAGATCGACTTATCAATATTATCCTCGGTGATACTTCCCGTCCGTTGCGCGACCATCTCGTCACATGTCAAGCATGTTTAAAACATCGATCAACGTATATCATATTGCTTTCCAACAAGAATTCCCGTCGAAGGTACTTTATTGCATTTGCGTCCATAGATGTTTGTCAAATAAAACTCATTATTGAACGATTACGGTCGATTACATCTGGTTGATGCGTTCAAGGTGGAACTTGACAAGTATATGTTCCACCTTTAACGTTTTGAGGCTTGCTGCACAAATGATGTATGGGGTCAGAGAGTTTCAGATAAAACAATCTTGGACAGCAAAGAAGAACCTTCGACAATTTGATCTAGAACGTAGAATGGTTGACGTGTAGCCATTAGATATGCTACCACTTATTTCTTGCCGAATAAACAAGTTTTCATATGTTTGTTTCACTTTATGCATAATGTTGAGCAGGAGGATCAAACCTCCCCTGACACGGCGGTAAGAAAAGCCGTGAAGTCTTCAAGTTACTGCTAATCCACATGTGATTGATCTATCCAACAACAAGTGAAAAGAATGAACGTAAACTAGGCTTTATTCAATTCACAATTGGATTAGACTGGCTGCAAAAGAGAGAGAGAGTATGGTATGTTTAATAAGGGTGGAAAACGGTAATAAAGCATATAGAAGCAAAGTTCAATCATAGCATTCTCCCCCACCGAATTTGAATGAAAATATGCAGTTAAACAGAAAATGTACAATACCATACTTGTCTGTTGCGTAAATGGTAAAACTGAACTCTTTGTTAAACAAGGAGCGCTTGTACGCCACTGTTGGATAAGGCTGGCACGATCAACCTGTTCAATCACATGTATAATGGGTTTAAACCCATAATCATGAAACAAAATGTGTGTGACGGAAAAGCATGCAAATGAATATTTTGAACTATGTGTTATTTTTGTATATGCTCTTCGAGGTTTGATTCAGCTGCTTAAGTTTGATTAAAATGAGCAACGAGAGACTTTGCGCAATCATGAGTACGGAAATCAGGAATTTCAGAATGCATGGGCGTGTTTTTTTTCAGGATTGGCAATGCGAGTGGCCGGCAGATAATCGTTACCTTTTGGACCTTGATGACGGATTGAGACTGTATTTCCTCGACCACCAGGTAAACGATTCAACTTCTTTAACAAAAGCATGATATTTGGAATCTCGGGAATGCTTCTTGAGCAACTCAATACCGGGTGTAGTTAGCCACGCAGGAAGGATAGTACCTGTCGCTGACCGACGGTTGTATGCGAATAGGCGTTCATGTGGTGTGGCGGTTGTAGCAGTGCACAGTTGCGACCAAATTGAGTGCAGTGCACCCAGAATGACCGTCTCCCATTGGCTAGTATGGAGACCACGGGATTTCAGTGTAAGTAGAATCGACTTCCTTAAACTTGACCGTTGCACTGTGGATCAATTGGCGTTGTACAGCTAGTGGCGATGCCATTGTTGTGGAGGAATTGTCTTAGTTCAGTAGACATGAAAGAGGGACCGCGATCAGAGTGTATAAAACCAGGCGTGCCCAATGTGAAAACTTGCCGAAGGCAGTTGATGATAGTTTGTGATGTCATGTCGGCAAGAAAAAGCGAATGACAACCGTGTTTATTCATCGATGATTGTTAGCAAGTAACGGTTCCGGCTTGTTGACGGTAGTGGCTCTTTGAAATCGATATTGAGTCTTTCGAAAGGCTGGGTAGCCTTTATCAAGTGGGCGCCTGTAAGTTAGAAGTATTGAATCTTTCTTTCACACAGACAGAACAATCAGCAGTCATTTTACCGACCTCATCCAAGGAGTAAGGCGAGTTTCGTGCTCGAATGAAGTGCATGAAGCAGGTGACGCCCGGGTGGCATAAGTTCTCATGTAGCTGACGCAGTTTTATTAATGGTTCCACAAAACCACATACGGGGCGTGAAAGTGCATCCACCGCTTGATTCTGTCTGCCAGGTCGGTAAATCACATCATATTGGTATTGTGACAGCCCTAAACACCAACGTTGTATCTTGTCGTTTTTAATTTTACCAAGCTGTTTATTGTCATACATAAAGGAGACGGAACGTTGGTCTGTCGCTAATCTGAATGGGTGGTTTACATGATAATACCTCCATTTGCTGACAACTTCAACGATTGCACACGCCTCTTTTTCGATAGCCGAGTGGTGTTGCTCACTGTTATTCAACGTTCGTGAGAAGAAAGCTACTGGTCTACCACTCTGATTAAGCGTTGCGGGCATCGCGATGTCAGATGCCTCGGTTGCTACTGTCAATGGAACCGCGTGATCGATTGTGATTAGCAAGGCATCCTCAAGACAGCTTTTCAACTGTCTGAATGTAGTAAGCTCAGATTCAGGAAGAGGGAAAACTCGGTTATGGATCAGTGGATATATAGTGTCTGAGAAGCAGGGTATCCAATGGGAGTAATAGGCATGCATGTCAACTGCTTGTTGTTCAAATTTAAGATCGACTGGTGGTGGTAATTCTCTTAGAGGGGCCACGCAGTCTTGGGCCGGTGTGATCATACCTTTTGACTCTTCGTATCATTGAACGTTAATCCGTAAGTTTCTACAGTTTTCAAAAAATGGGATAGGTTTTTGTCTTGATCTGCTTTATCTCAACCACAGATGAAGACATTGTCAATGTACGCAAACGTGCCATATGGTTTTTCATTGATTATTAGTTCATCGATGATGCACTGGAGACACGCCACTCAGTTGGTCGCACCAAATGGAATTCGACAGAATTGGTAAAGTCTGCCGGCAGCTTCGAATGCGGTGAATGATTCACCCTCGTCACGTAGCCGTATTTGGTGATATGCGATTCGCAGATCTAGAGTACTGAAAACATTGTAAACAGCAATATTTTCAACAAGTTGCTCGATCTTTGACAATGGGTAAGCATCAAGGTGCATGAACCTGTTAATTGTCTGACTATAATCAACAACTAACCGCATTTTGTGACGTTCGCTGGTAGTGACTAAAACCTGAGCCCGCCAGGGAGAAGAAAATGGCTCAATTATACCTTGCAACAATTGTTCAGTTTCCTATATGATGAACCGCTCATCGAAAAAAGAGTGGCGTCTGGAGTTAATGGCTATAAGCTTGCTCTTATCAGATAAGTTTTTGAAGGGAGAACGCGAAGGTTTGGGGCCTCCGAACGGTATATCGACCTTTTCGTGCATTTTCAAAAAGTCATGTCCAAACAGGACATCTGAACACAGATCAGGCATGACAGAAAATTTGAATTGTAGATAAATTGACTTCTTGTAGCGAATGGGTAGGTAACTCAGGCCTTCGGTTTGGCTCGTTTGTTAGGTATTAGCAAGAGTTCTCACGAACCATTGAGAAATTTATGTAGCTCTCAGAGCTTCCAGTATCTATGAGAGCCTGCAGTCGGATACCATTGACGCAAACAATAATGTTTGCATTAGATGGGGATACTGGAGCCGCGAAACAGAACAAAGCGGAAAACATCGTTTACAAATCTGGCAGGACACTTTGTTCTTGGATGCCTAGATAATCCACAAAAATAACATTTTGCCGTATGCACGGCACCTCTACGGGTGTATCTGGAAATATTTGTGTCTGATTAAGATTAAAAACATTGCTGTGCGTGGCAGCCTGTCAGTGTGCAATTCAGATTGTTTGAGAGCTAGTTCGAGTGACCGTGTTGTATTGAATGCTTTCTGGAAGTTGAGTGTTGAATGCTCCAACAATTTCTGTCGGGTTGTAGTGGACTGAATGCCGCTGGCGAGGACGTCACGAAGTACGTCATCTATATAAAGTTCCATGCTGACAGTATTGAAATTACAATCTCTGGCAAGGTTTCGTACGTTATGAGTGATCGACCGTCTTCTTGCTTGCGTGTCCCCAGTAAATGTCGAGCGAAAATTTCATGTTTTTGGTTTAACATTTAAAGCTTCAAATGTGGAAATGGCCTTTGCGTATGTAGTACAGCCCACAAGTAAGTCATAAACATCAGTGGAAACGTAGTTAAATAATATTTTCAGTTTTTCTGGCTTAAGCTCGTTCAGCTCATCGAGAAAATTAGTAAATGTATTGAACCAGTTTTTCCAACGGCAATAAAGCATATGCCAGGAAACTTCAATCATAGCACCACACATCCATATTTTTCGCTCCTGTAACCCAAGAGATTTGCTGAGATCCCAGAGATTATGTGAAATCAATTGATTGACAGATGTTTATAATTTTTATCGTTGCATGTTGAATGTTGAGCGGTTTCGTAAAGACCGCGTATGAAATGCGTCGTGATCTTTTTTTAGAAGTTGGTACTGTTCTATACTGTGCATGCTAGTTCATAGTTTGATGACATCCATAAATAAAATGATTTTACTGCGTACGATTTCAGGTTTATCGTTCGCGTACTTCAGAAAGAGTATCGACCCCACTACTGAGCACTGAGGTACTCTACTTCTAACTTCAACTGGGCTTGATAGTGCTTCATAAAATCTCACCCTGACAATTCTACCAGTCAAATAATTCGGTGTCTGTGCCGATATTCTGTCACCCACACCGAGCTGCTCCAATTTGTATAGCAGTATATTGTAATTAACATGTAAAATGATTTAGACATATCCAAGTAGCAAGCACGGATAGGGTATCCATTATCCACGATTCGAGTTCAGTTATTAAGAGTGATGAGTAGATTGGCGAGGCAAAAGTGCCTCGTCCTGAATCCGTGCTGTGCGACGGAGAGAAGCTTATTTTGTTCTGAATGTTTGATGACTTCATCAGCTACAAATCGTTCGTGAAGTTTAGAGACCACTGATAACAATGTGACTGGTCTGTAGTTAGACACATCAGATCGGTTTCCTCCCTTGTATATCGTAGTTAATCCACTTCTAGTCAAAAGGAATCTTGCTACAACTCAGTAACTGAAAAGATCAGAGAGTGGTAATAATAGAGCATGCGTACATTGTTTGAGAAGGATCTGTGAAATTTAATCAGCTTCTTTAGACTTGTTGGTATTTAACCCATGTAGCCTCACAAGGACTCAGGCTTCACAGCAATGTCTTGTCTTGTGTTACTTTGCGACCTGTAATGAATACATTTCGTATCAAACAGCGCTCGTTTGGGTAGAACACTGCGGAATAAAATTGCTCGATAGTGTTTCGTACGTAGTGTGTAAAGCGCAAACGCCTGGCTTTGCTGTTGGATGAGTTTTTTAACCTTGCCCTGATGATAATTTTACCAGCCTTTCATGATCAAGCTTATGCTGGTATGGTGCGGGTTCGGTTATCTTTGTGATATTGAAAACGTACGGAATTTGTGTTCAAACTAGGAGCTTGTTAGCATTAATCTGTTTTGAGGGAATCGTAGACCAGGGAGCAGATAGCTGTCCTTCAGGGTGTTCGACGCAGTACCGACCATATTTTACTCTCCTACAGCTCTCAAAACTGCCATACTTAATTACAATCAACAATAATCATCGCGGGCTACTTACGCTGCTGATATAGCCGATACATTTTTTCCGTTTGTCATGAAGTTTCGTTTAGGTTTCTCTGTCGGCCCATCATCACGATCGACGTCAAAACAACAACATTTCGATAAGACGCGTAAATGTTTGACCTGCAAACTATCACACCATAATCATGTTTATATGGGAAAGCAGACTGAATGAACTTACAAGTTACCCGTCAGAAATTGGAGACAAAGTTAAGTCTAGATTGAGGGTTCTCATCATGCAGTTTTAAAGTTGAAAATCTTTCCCTGTACAGTATTTGCTCGAGACTACGCAGCGTTTAGATTGTTCGAAGGTGGGAACCGGAAAATTTACCCTTGATGACATCTACTCCAACTGACAAGCGTCGCCTAACGCGATTCGTGACATCACCCACTCACGGTGCCAACTACAAAACTGTGAGTACGTAAGC
This sequence comes from Atriophallophorus winterbourni, assembly GCA_013407085.1. NCBI lineage: Eukaryota > Metazoa > Platyhelminthes > Trematoda > Plagiorchiida > Microphallidae > Atriophallophorus > Atriophallophorus winterbourni. Next base: position 29,647 of record JACCGJ010006274.1, read on the forward strand.
CACTTCAGACATTTACTGATCACTGCGAGTTTAATAATCGTTTACTATTTTAATGCATGAAACTTTCGGCTGTTCTTACGTATTCAAAAGGTTTCCGAAGAACCTTGCTTCAAAACATTCTTGCAGCACTGGCTTTCATTATTTTGTAAATCAATTACCACTCATAATATACACTTTAACCGCGCGTTTTTCTTATCCTACTTTGGTTGTTTGCAAGCATACCTTTTCTGACGTATACTGACGACGAACTGTGCTGTATTTAATATTGTCAGGGAATTCTTCGCATAACTCCTACACTGTAAAGTTCTTAATCGAACTTATTATTGTACTGAATTATAAGCAGAATACACCAGCGCTGACGATTCGAGTTCTATTCTACTTTCTGATTACTCACTTCACACTCGGTTCCTATTCACAACTATCTTACTGCCTCGCTGAATTTTCGGTTTGGATTGTAAGAACAAAGCTGGTTCTGATCGATCGTTTGAATGGGCGGCGAGCACAAGCAGTTAGAATTGTAAAATCAGATCGATGAATTTGCTAGTAGGTAGAATGGCAGGCATCGCAAGAATGGACGTTTTTTGATTTATTCCGTGATACCAAAACCATGCACCCCGCAGTGGTTAACAATGCATCTCTTATTTCAACAACTATTGAACCCAATTCCGATTTTAAAAAAATCGATCGGTTAAAGCCACGTGAGTTGTTTCAATACACAATCACAACTCAGAATGGCGATCAATCCGGGGGATTCCCGCCTGCCTCGTTATCGGGAGGGAAAAGCTTTGCCGGTTTTTAGAAAGCAGTCAATTTCGCAGGCTGTGTGCTTGTATTTAACCAACCGAGATGTTTGGAGTAACTTGCTGGAAGTTCACGAACGTAAAATGCGAACGGGCAATGAAACTTCCGAATTACCGGAATGTGGAGCTCCCCCGTTGCCGGATGCCGGTCTGGAATACGAGCCTTGCCATCATGGCATAATCGAAGGGGTCGTCCGCGTGAATCCTTGGCTCATAGAACTGGGATCCTATGTTTTTGTCGAGGCGACAGCTCGTTACCGTTATGCTCGTTCTGAGTTGGATCCGTTTGATTTTGAAATCAACGAAGTGTTGTTTCGGAAGCGAACTCAGTTGAATCCACCCCATGGCTATAATAAACTTGGTGCGGAAGTGTTGCGTCGCCGTCCACCGGAACTATCCTCCTATTCTCTACGCACACGTCAATTATATGAGAAACTTGGTGGGCCTGTGAGTAGTCAATCCATGGTAGACGAGGCTTTAACTTCATCCGGAGTACTGGTAGGTATGGCGAATAACTCCCGACAACAACACACCTTCGTGCCTCAGACCATGGCGACCAAAGCTTCAGGTTATCCGGATCATCCATACGTCACTTTCAATTTTCCATTTAGATTTGATATAAATGGCTCACCCGATTCGATGTACTTGAAAAATACGCCAAGACCAACCCCAGATGGCAGTTCACCTCCACCTAATCGAATGCGGTTATTCTATGAAGCGGTGTTTGGTTTCGCACACCACGAGTCGGATACAGACCCCGATTCGCCCAGCGAACTTGAGGATTCCGATGACGAATTCAAACAACGCATACGACATCCAGGGGAACCCATACGCGTTCGCCGAAAAAAGCCGAGCAAGGAACAGAAAAAACGTCAATGGGAAAAGGACCTATTTCATCCGGATTGCTATCCCTGGCGTCCCCGTCCTAAACGCGCTCCGCGTGATGGTGTATCATGGACCATCAGCGCTTACGTTGTCAAACTCACCGGCAGTCTGCCAAAAACCGAAAACATTGCATCTATGCGAATTAGAAAGTTATCCTATGTACCGCGGAACATATCATTGGATTTCCTACACCCTCCAAAATCGCTTACTGATTACTGTCTAGCAGTGGGACCTCGTGCGGGTTTCGATGGAGGTGCCATCACATTACTTGCCAAACTCGACAAAGTTATCTATGCTCCCGGTGAACCTATCCAATGCGATATTAAATTTCACAATACCTCAATACGTTTGATTCATCGACTGAACGTTGAAGTTCACCAATGCATTCGGATCAAAGCATGTGCGAATCGCGTTTGGCGCTCATTCATATGTCGTAGATCACTAAACGATCTCAGTTTGCAAACTGGTATGCCCGTTCTACCTGGGACAGAGGATGTCCTCATTCGCGTTACGCTAAATCCATGGCCAACCGTCAAGAGTATTCGTGAACACTTCAAATTCGGCCATGGTCCAATCAGACCAAGTGGCATCGATAAAGTGGACGAGGCTTGGGCGATTAGACTTCCAAAGATTCCTGGTCAAGAGTTTGCTTTGGAATCTCCTGGTCGACATGAATCTGTTCCTCCGCAGCACATCCAACGCCGAGCGCTTGCCATGTCCTCATTTAGCGGTGTCCTAGAACATTTGCTTACAATAGGTGAACCTGTTACCGTATTGAAACCATTGGGTGAACAAGTATATAAAAACATCTGGCAGGGAAATCCCCACGCTGCATGTCGATGTGTTCATAGAAAACGTCAACCCGGGGAGCCTAGGCGTTGCGAACACATGCCTCCGAAAGAACCCTATCAGCTTTATATCAATAGTCAAGATGTGATCCCTCAAGATGACGAAATCAACGAAGACAGGGCTCGTCAAAATTTACTTCAACCTTTCTGTCGAAAATGTTTTGGATCATTCAATATTTCAAACTACCCGGTCCATGTATCGTATGAGGTTGTTGTCCACGCTGAGCTTTTACCTCAACACCAACATAATCCACTCAGCTGTGAGTCAGCCATTCGTGAATCTGGGCTAGGGTCTGGTCTTTTAATCGACCCTAGTGGGGATATTGTCGGCCCAGATGGGCCACGTATCATGCTTCCCTGTTTCCTCGCACACAGAACACCGATTCCAGAGGAACGCATTCCGTTGGCCAATTATCATATCGACCAAAGACAAGATTGCAAAGATCACGTCGTTGCTGTGCCAAAGGTTCACGAACCCAGCTTGGGTAAAGGGTTTTACACATCTAAAACCTATCCAATCGCTCCTTGTAAGGTAACGGAGCCATCGTAACATTATTGACCTTCATCTAACCCATTGTTTTGCTTAAAGTGCAAAAGAAAATTTTCTTTCAAACATTGTTATTTTCATATTGTTGGGTTAAACTAGTTTCAGTCAGAAATGTAATGCGTGCTAGAAGGCATCTTAAAAGTTTAAATTGTAATCGCTTACGAAACACGATAGCATGTATTCGATTTGGGGATGCCTCAATCCAGAGTGCCTGTTTGTCCTCTTCCTTGATTCGATATTTTTCTTACCCTTTTCCTGCATGTTGTGTGATGTACTTAATCTTGATGATACATTTGCTGTATTATTGTTTCCACAAATAGGAATAACAAATGTTTTTCATTTGTTTGCAAATGTTTTTCATTTGTTTGCTACTCATAAGTACCATGATTGCGAAAGTATTGCATATGGAAATCAAAGATCAATTTTTAACAGCAATAAATGCGCTCTATTTCTGACCGTTTTGGATCGATTTTAGTGGCAAATCAATCTCACATTTTGCATATGACTTCGTTTAAATAACCACAGTTTTAAAAGTACGATTCAGGCATGTTTCTATGTTTATCGGCTCAGTAACTAACCTGTTCTCCGGTTGCTTTAATTCGTTGTATTTACAACAAAAATTGGTTTTTTCACCTCAATGATATTCTTCGGATGGATACAGTACGATACGTTTCAGAAAGATGGCAAAGCATGCATATTCATACCTTTGGAACAAAACTTGGTTGAGCGCGTTTCATTCGAGTTGTAGACACCTCATTCTCGCGTGTTTGTTTTTCCTCAAGATCCGTCATGGTTGTATGACAGGTAAGCATTCGGTTCTTGACGCCGATTAAATGTTGTCCATGATGATGAGTATACTGTTTTTGAAACGGGATCTCGATCCTCATGGACATCATTCATTGATAGCAAACAACTGTCGTATGACCATGACCAACCAACTCAAAGATAGACATGAATAGTAAGGCTGACACCACGATAAAAATGATAATCTGTGTCAATATAAAATCAAAAAGCAAGATACTTTTATTAATGCTGATTTATTTTACGGTTGATGGTTGCCAGTACCTTTGACCCATGAAATTTTAGCGTTAAGATTTTCTTGCTATAGCCTGCCGGAATATAATTGGCCGTTCAGTTTTGGAACTCTAAGCGCACTACAACTGAGTGCAGTAAAAATTCTGTCGGGAACTATAAGCAAGGGGTGGAAAAAATTATATGAAACCGATATAAATTTGAAAACAGCTCTCTCCTCTTGTTGAGTCACATCGCCCTTAGCCTGTAGCCAAACCTAGTAATATTTCAACGTTCCAGAAAACTCACCCCCATACTTACCTCAGCCATTTTAATCCTTTGGGATAGGCATCAGCAAGTTTTTTTCATCAATTTTGATCTTCTGCTGAGGTCGCCAGTTGCTCGTGTGTTTGACTCATTCTCATCGGCAAGAGTTTCTCAAGCGTGTTTTCTTCTGTTCATCTCTTAATAGATTCCTGGAAGTTCTCGTAGGGTATAGATAATCCAACACGAGCATCGGCTAACTAGTAAGTTCGCCATCGTTTATCACCCGGCGCGTTACCATAAGTCATCATTCTTTATGGCCATAGGCTTACGGATCCCAAAAATCTTTTAGGTACCCACTTATGCGAAACCATTGGAATATCATCACTGTCAACCTTAATATTTCCTAGCTGTACATCAGCGCAAGATTCACCAATCTGCTGAGTGATTTCATTTTAGTTCTCTAATTCAGATTCTGGAGTTTTAAATTTTCTATAACTCAAAAAATTGCTTGTATCTATTAACACTTTGATTCCTAGGATATTGCCCAGTTAACAGGTGATCTCAACGGTGTCCGGTTCTTTTTCATTCAAAGTGATGGCTCTCCTATCGCATGAGTTGAACTTTAGGATCGTGCGTTTGAAACTCTCTCATAAGCTCTATCATTTCTACATTTGTTTGTCGGTGTGCTGAAGCTGAGGAACGTTGCCTGCAAATTTGTGATCTCCCACGCTTTCTGTTATCCAATGAATGCTTCGTTTTTCATAACCAATCGTTATCGAGCAAGTAAAGGAATAGTGGTTGGGCTCATGTTACGCTAAGACTAAACCTGCGTCAATTAATTCGATACGTTTTCATTCAGGCTGGCTTATATAACTAGAATCGTGTTTTATGTTACTTCTTTCACTCATGAACTGAAGGCCCCACGCATCTCTTACCCACGTTCCTATATTAATAGAGTACTACTGGTTGTATTATATCAGAGTTCGGTTTCAATATATCTATTTTACATCCCCGCAATGCGATGTTTTGTGCTGTTTCCAGCGTAAAGGATATCCGGTTGATGAGGATAATTTGGACTTGGTGTGGCTCTGCTAACATTCCAGAATATGGCTTAAACTACTATTATTCACCAGGACTCCGTAGTTTGGATGCCCATCCCAACCACTGTTGCATTTTGTGTACCTTCTGTGTCTGGCATGCTCCTTATTCGTTTTAACAATATACTGTGTGATGTCGGTGAACTTTGTATTATTTAACGTCGCACACTGATTACTCCTAACATTTCAGCTAACTAATATTTGTCAATGCCATCAACACAATGGGCAGCAAGCGTAACACGAGAAGCGTTGACCTTGTTAGAAGCATATCTGGCCATTGATGATCTCCAAGCACCAGCGAATATTGCGCCCCAATGTTCGTGTTCTGTCAGTGAAACAACCACGCAGTCGATCGATGAGCGACTTGAAAACGTTCGTCTGGGGAATTTACCTAATTTGGTAAGCTCGTTTTCGGTGCTTGTTTAGTCGCAGGATAATCAACTTTCAGAATCAAGCTCACCGGCCCATGGCTGTTGGGACCCACCATTGCAAGTAGCAGAACGAAATGGGAGCAAGCCAAACTCGCCATTTTGCCCTGTCAACACGAATCTCAAGTCTCGCCTAGATGGTATTCGACATTCCAGGTCTCTTTTTATCCCAGGCGCGAATGAGGTGGATTGTAAAAGCGCATTACCAAGTACGTGAGCAAATTACGTTGACACGTGTTTTCCAGTAATTCACTACTTTTAATTTATAAGTAGCCACCTCATTATTTTTGTTTACTAAATAACTCAGTCAGCCTGCGTGAATATGCCCGGTGTTTATCATATTTGAATTGTATTCGAATCCTTGCAGTCCATGAGCGCTAGCAAGCTGTATATCTGACGTCATCTAGCATTCAAAAATGGCTTTCTCTTTTACCTGTAATTCGCAGCAATATTATCCGTGATAAGCAAAGTATTTGAAAATATTCGAGACCGATCGGGAGTCCATAATCATGAAAATAAGTCGGATCTTGGATAATGCAGGTATTAGAGTAACATATAAGACAGGTAGAACTCTCCGCTCCGTAATAATGCATCTCAAAGATAAGACTCCTTTAGGTTGTGCGACGAAATGCATCTACCAAATCAACTGCAAGGGTTGCGCGGGTGTTTACATTGGGCAAACGTCTAGAGAACTCTGCACTAGGGTAAACGAACACAGTAAACGAATGGGAAAGCGACCCCGCAATCCCAGTGAATACCAATCACTGATTCGGGATTCGACCCTAGCTGAACACGTGCTAGACACTGGACACAGCGTAGATCTTGATAACGTGAAACTGATAAGACGGTGTGAAATCGTATAGGGAAAGACTTCACGCTGAGGCTGTTGAAATAACAAAGGCTGGAGCGAATGCGGTGAACAAGGTGGATGGGGCGGATATCTCACCAATCTGGCGTTCGGTTTTGCAGCGGATAAGGATTAACGAACATCACACCTAATACGCATATGATTACGTAAGCAGTGTGTCGGCAAACGCTGACCTGTGCAATTAATAAACAATTAGGGGTGAACACAGCGATTAGGAGGTGGATCAATTATCTTGATCTCCCCTGTTTAGCTTCGAGAACTCAGGATTGGTCAAAAGAATGCCATTTAAACCTGAACACTGTTCGTACCGACACCCTTGGTCTGACGATGCTTCTGTGTTCAGAAGCGAAACGTTACCAAAAACTTACTATAACCGATTCATTGCAAACTTTATATCCGTGATAAGGCTTACTCGGTGGCAATATTGCTATAAAAAAGCAGATAAACATGCATAGGCTATACTGGCTCGCTGTCGTATAGTAGATACCGGACCATCGACTTTATAATATGGTTCCTTTACGACGATACATCCAAATTGACTCAAAGCGAAAAATAAACCAATGAAGCACTGCTTCATTTCTTCACATGTGATTGCGAAAGCTTGGTATGACGCATACCAGCTAGTAAACTACGCGTAATTGGTGCAGTTCAATCTTTGTTTTTAGTTTAGAATCATCTTTATCATCCATTTGATCGTATTTGTTTGCGTTGCGCTTTTAACATCAAAAGATAATGTGTTTGCGGATACTATTACCACTATTACCACCGATGTGACATTTTTCGTTTAACAGTCATCGATGAAGTTCAGTTGCAACATTTTCGCACTAGCCCAAATGAAACAGATGTTGAACGACAGCAACTATCTGGATTAGACCAAGTTGATGTCCTTCCAGACTCCTGTCGCCGTGACCAGAGTAACTTTTCCACATGCAGTAGCGTCGAGCCACAAAGTTCTTATGGCACGTCAGATCAAATGTTGTCCCGGACGTCATCGCGGCTGCAGTCGCAGAGTTTGCTTCGGGGCAATGTCAACTCACTTCCACGATGTCAGAGTATGGGGAGAAATCAAAGAAACACCGGATCTTCGTATGGTGGCGATCAAATGGAATCTCCATCGGTGGCGGCTCGTGGGTCATACGATCGTGCTGTGAGCGTACAATCAGCGCCTAATGAGACGGAACATCATGCGATGATTCTCAATTCAACATGCAAAGGGAAGAATAAGCGAAAACGTTTCGAATTTTCCAAACTTAAGCGTTTCATTTTCGGCAAGAAGTCGCGCCTGAAAAGCATGGAATCAGCCCAGAACTTGAATATACCGCCTGACGCCCCCGATAATCGTTTCATTGGTGACCCCAAATCTTCTAAGGAATCTCATGTGAATTTTTTCACTCTGTTGCTTCGTCGTTGGCGCCCCGATATATCACCCACCGTACCGCATTTCTCTGGTGGGCTATTTGTCAGGAAACCGTTACGATTGGGATTTCATCTGAAATCTCGTCGATCCGCAAACAACCGTTGCCAGACACCGGAGTCAAGTGACCTTAATGGGAACGATCAACTTGTCGACGTAGGTGCTCAGTTTTTCAGTATTAAGCAAATAATACGGCCCTTGATCGTGCAATACCTATACGATGAATGCATGTATCACAAAACCGGTTGTGTGGTGTGTGTGTGTATTGGAAACGCATGGAATTATGCATATTTTGTTAAAAGCACGTAGGTTTAATCTATCCACTTGTGCGTGGGTAAATGTGATTGAACATATTGGTCGTGTCAGTCTCGCCCAACAGTGGAATACAAGTTAAAACTTTGTTTACCATTTTTTACACTGTTTTATTGCTTGCGGGTACTGATCGTACCGTCCTCACATGATGCGTTCAAACATCACAAAACCAGTCGTAGTGTATGTGATAGAAAAGCATACAATTATAAATATTACGTATATAGATATATATGTGTGCGTGTTGATGATTGCGTCAAATCATTCGCGGCCAATTTGCATTTCCTGACTTAACTTCCATTACATTGACCACGGATGTGCAATCGTACAGTACTTCTGTGCTGTACGGCTAACACCGTGCTAAATTGATTGGCCATGGGTAGTGAGCTGCATGCTGAAACACGCTGGAGTCTCACTACCATTTCCTGTTCTTTTTTCGTCCTCATATCTGCCTAGGCCTGGGCAACCTGACAGTAACATCGCCCACGTGCAGTCTCTGACTGTGCGGCACTTTGCCTGGATCAGGCGTGTGCTTTCATACCATACCATACATTGACCACGCAGCCTTCGAGAATAATCGATGGAAAGTTAATCACGTTAACCCTCACGTTTTTCACAAATTTGTCGATTCCGCGCCAATTCATTCATTCCTAGGTCAACCTTGCCAACACCAGTTTTGTTTACCCACGAATCCCACAATAAAAGACAACACCGATTGGTCAAATACGCGCATTACGCACGTGAAAACGATTAGAACACACGCTTAGGTCTTATATGCGAATCACGACACTTTCCGCAATTTGTCTGTCGGCCAGCACTCTGATCTGAATTGTTTTTAGTGGTGTTCATGCTGAGCGCTTTACTTCAAGCCCCAACCACGTTGAGATCGTTTGACCGACCTCGGTGACTTTCGTATCGTTTAATGGCGGTTGATGTTGTCCATCTGCTCCTGTTACGAACATCTTGTCGCTCGAACCGTTATCATGAAGTTTGTATGAATCCCGAATTCGTGCAGGTTTGCAAACGTGGGTTTTGCCTGAGAGCGATGTTCTGCATATTATTCGAAAGGTGGTATTCACACTCATTGCTAATTTACTTACCACTACAATAGGACCATGCCCAACATTCTAACGCCACCTTGAAATAGATAGGGTTACGAAAAGTTGACGTTGCTCTTATTTTCGGATGGGTGAAGTTAGATTTCGCTCCCAAAAGCCTTTTTTTTAAATTAAAATGACCCATCAGCATCATGTGCCGACTAAAAACACCATTGATTTACGCGAATCTTTCCACTTGTCGATGCGATTGAAGGTTTTTTAACGTTGATTTTTCCAACCAGAATGAAGCTACTCACAATAAAACCGCCCCGAATCCGAATAGCGACGAAATGACCCGCATTTACAAGGAACTCATTCAGAAAGCAGAAGGCACACGCTTAAAGACATCGGCCATCGAGGTTTGGCGTGTGATCGAAGCCCCCCAAGGAGACGTTGCTGTCGATTCCCTGCAGGTAATGGTTTCTGACCAGTTTCGATATGCTCAAGCTCGGGTCATGAATGTGTATGTAGCTCTGAGGTCGTGAACAGGAGAATGGGTTATCGGCTTGTTAAATTTATGCTCCGTTCACATTCCTAATGCATACCCCGATAATCTGCTTGCCGTGAATCCAAAATTACACAATCGAGTATCTTTGCAAAGCGCCATCTGGTTCATCTTGTTTGCTCTTAGGTGGACGAATTCAGTTTAACCCTATTAACGTTTTACGCCATTTGATTACATGAATTCTGATTCGATGGCACTGTCTACACTAACGGTTCACAGCTGAATCCACAATTAATCGGATAGGTTGTCTCATTCTTGCTCATCGCGGGTTCCTTTGAGAGAAAATACCTCACGTGGTGCCAGCTGGGTGGGCTCGGTTCTCCGAGCTCAGCGAAAGGTTCGGCGGTGGTGTCTGAGGGTGTGGTGGGTTTTCGCCTGGCAAGCGTTCTCCCTATAAAAAGCCACAAAAATCCAATGATGACATCACGACGCGGCGGATGTGACTCGCCGCTCCAAAAGTCACTGCCCCTTGTCCTATCCAAGGACATTGTATGGTGCACAGGCAAAAACTGAAGTCACCAACCTATCAACGGGGTTATCGGGCTCCGAACTGGAAATTCCCAGAAAAGGGCGTATGAACCGCTTCGTCGGTCACCGGCCACCGATAGGTGCGAACCTCTCTCGCTCCACTGCCTTGTGGGTAAAGGCTCGGGGTGGGACCCCCTAAACGAAATCTCCCCTACTTCGGTGTAGGCAACCGGGTAGTATCATGCCTCCTTAACGATGACGATAAAACGCTTGACCCCCCCATTTCGCTTGTATCTCGTTGTTTGTAACGGCACTATATTGTATCAGATTGTGCAATATAATAATAATAATAAGTTCATCGATTTGTGCATTTTCCACAGTCAAACGAGTTAACAAAATAATAATCGCAGCACAGCTGTCAATAATGTCTTCCGTTTTCTGTGAAATATTTCGCGATGAGTCAGCAGCGTTGATCTGCATCGCATTCATTCGGGTTGTCACCATTCAAGAATTTATGGTCACAAAAAGCACATAGCTTCAAAATTACCATATCATAGTAAATATTCGTTCATGAAAAAGAAATAAAAAAAACAATTATGTAATGTCAAGTGTAGTCTAGTCGAATAATTACCAAGAGTCGATACGCAGGTGAAATCGTTATGCAACAAACAAGTGTCCTAATTTCAAATGTAAGTTTCGACGCTGAGAGCGATGGCAATAGTTTCGGAGAGGGCATTCCAAAGGAAACAGACACGTACAGAATAAAATTATCGGCGACAGCTGATACGGGAGTGAGGAATTTGTAGTGTCGCTGAGTGGTTGCGTGTATTTTGTGACTCACGGTATTCGAAAATTGGTTTAAAGATTTATGTGGGGTATTTAATATGTTGTATGTTAGTATCGCATCACTCCGAAGGCTTCATTGAATGGGATTAGGGAGTATCAGTTTTTGTAATCTTTGTTCGTACGTTAGTTTCCGGAAACCACTTATGAGTTTGGTTGCACGATGGTATATTTTATCACGCAATATTATCTTCTTTTTAACCAGGGAGTCCAAGCCTATGATGCGTGCTCTATGGTTGGAAATAAGTTGATTTTCATGACGGTGGGCCACGTTCCAGGCGAGAAAATTCTAAAAATCCTTCGCAGCATACCTAAAAGCTTGGAAGCACGCTTGTAGATGACCTCTCAGTGCAGGCTGTTCTTCAGGCTGCCGCATACCCAGACTCTAAGATCCCTTTCCGACTTGGTCCAGCGCAAAATCGTTTGCCCAAAGTGATATTGGTACTGGAATCGCTTATCAATTTGCAACACCTTGCACTTTTGGAAATTAAATGGCAGCTTATTCCGTACTGACCATTCGTGGAGAGCATCTAGAACTTTGCATATTACCGAAAGTATGCTGGTAGTTTGCAGGATCTGAACGACTATGAGCAAAATGAGAATTGAATCCTGCAATACGCTTCGGTAGTTGATCGCACGATGTTGAAAATATAACCAGTTGATGGCGAAGAATAATATCTTTCCGATGATGTTAAACCCTTTGAGAACTTGAACAGTATTAACTGCGCTGCACGCGTAGATTCAATATGGGAAAATCACGAAAAATCCGAATTTGCTCGTATTATCGAATACCGCTACGAGAAAGCTGATAATCAGCCGCTCAAAATAATGCAACCTCACTTCGCATATACTTGTTTTGTTAGTCGTACTGTACTTGCAACGCGCATGGATGTCAATCCATTGTGAATAGTCCGGTTTCAGCTCTTTGCTTGCGGTTGTTATGACAACGTGCGGTTAGGTTTCGAATCTTGATGATATTTTTCGCTTCATGGATGAATCCACACGAGTCACCTTTGCATTCAATGTGACATTGAGATGTTTCCATGAAATCCATTGGCATTGCTTTTTCGGACATTTGAACGGGAATTACACTTGATATTGGTGTCTTCACTTAGATCTGTTCGGTGGTTATAATCGTTTCTCTTATATTTTGAACATTTGCTTATCACGGTTATATCATTTATTATATATTTTGTATAACATTTTCTAATGAAATCTTAACATTACTCACACACATTCGGGAATTCGATCCCTTTGAAAGTTTTATATTTTTGGCCCAAAATTTAAAATTTCGGGTTATAGACTTCAGTACATGAGCTCTTTTTTCAGCGATTTCCACTAGCAAATGTTGTTTGCTTCCCTTACATAGCACCTTCAATATCGAATCGTTATACATTAAAACTGTCTGTACTCGCACTTTTTCAAGGCTTTAATTTTACGAAGAACTAGATTGGCCACATTGTTTAACTCTTTACTGCCCTCAATACCGAATTCGGTACACTGATTAAAAGTTGTATATATAAACAGTGATCGGTTCAAATCGTTTCCTTTGTGTTTTTTACTTGTTCAATACAAGTCTAGTACCAGTTTGATACAGAGATATGGCAGGCAACCGGCAAATAACGCCAGTGTGCATCGAGAGTTTGCGAGAGATGGACGTGTAGCGTATTCAACCTAGAAATTAAATTGGGCAGTTAACGGTTAACTCCCTGCTCTGTTCACCGTATTTCTTCCGAGAATCGGACTGGAAACCCACGATATACAGTAAAGCTAGGGATAAGTAATCACGGCTTACTTTGCGCCGGGCAGCACTTTTGTACCGTTCAGCTGACACCGTGCTAAACCAATTTACCACCGTTAGTGAGCTGCATGCGAAAACACGTTGGAGTCTCACTGCCATTGTTATTTTCTTTTCCCACATCTGTCTAGGCCTGGACAACCTGGCAGTATTTTAGCCCACGTGCAGTCTTTGACTGTGCGACACTTTGCCTGGATCAGGGTTGTGATTTCATATTTACCTGTTCCATTCATTAGTGCGACCATCTGGATTAGGCATCTGCTACAGTAAATGTCGACTAATTATCGCTGCCCCAAAATAGCAGTCCCAGTCCCAACCTTGTGAATTCTAACTCGGTGTCATTTTGGAGCATTTTATTTCTTCAACCCTTTTCCGAAAAAACTTCCGCTTGAATATCTTGCTCAATCGGGTTGCTAATCTCGAAGCGACATTTTGCCTGGAAACTGCTCTTTTTGATGGCGTGGCCCGAACGGCAAGCTCTCGGTTCCTCATATCCGTGAACAGTCCTCTTTTTTCGCGAGCCAGGTGTTACCGAAGCTTCAATTCACAAACAATCAATGTTTTTAATAAAAAATCAATAATATTTGAACAATTGCGGCCAGATCCCGTAATTACTTTTTCAGACTTGTGATCGCCATGACATCCCTATCAGGCCGAATACCTTACACCTGCCTCATCCACACTCTACAAGTTTGTGCCGGGGAAAACAAGAATTTGGCCTCCTCCATTACAAATCTGAGGTATGTAATTTTGCTCCACGTTTCCTTGTGAATTCGATTCTTTCAATAGCCAATATCTGCATCCCTCGCGTGTCAACCATTTCTGGTTTCGTGTTGTTTGTGTTATTCAAGTAGTGACAGCTCTCGGTGAAATAGCAATAATGTGATGATCTGGTGTACACTTTAAAAGCGCTTTTCTTTTCGATGATTAAAGCAACTATGACGGATGATATTCAATACATGCCAATCATCCCAGGGCTATGTGGCTTTCGATGCTGATTGCTACCTCACTCAATCACGAAAATATTATTTCGTCCACCGCTGTGGTGTAGACAATCTTTGCATCAAAATCCTTGGGCAAGTACCCGGATTGCTTGGATGTGCAATCAAGAAGTACTGCTGTTGTTAAAGGCCTCCTTCGATCGAATTTTTCCGTGATGGCGGTACATCTGTACTGTGCATTTAAAACCAAGCAAAATTGATATGCAACTGGTACTTAGCTGCGTGCGGAAAGGCGCTGAAGTCTCACTGCCATTTCCAGTTTTCTTATATCTGTCTTGGCCTGGAAAACCTGCGGTATTTAAGTGCACGTTCGATCTAGGGTTGTGTGGCACTTTGCATCGATCAGGCTTGCGAT
>JACCGJ010006275.1:0-56787 GCA_013407085.1 Atriophallophorus winterbourni
TGCTCCCACACTGTTCGGCATTTTCTTCGCCCTGCTTCTGAAGCACGCTTTTAGGACGAGAACAGAAGGCATTTACATACGCACGCGAAGTGATGGTAAGCTTTTCAACCTGAACCGGTTGAGAGCACGAACCAAAGTACGGGATGTGATAATCCGTGACCTGTTGTTTGCCGACGATGCAGCCTTTATTGCTCACTCCCAAGAGAACATACAGTCGCTAATGGACTGTCGGCATGCAAAGACTTTGGCCCAACAATCAGCATGAGCAAGACCGAAGTCCTTGGTCAAGGGACTGTATCGCCACCAATCATCACTGTTGGAAACTGTCAGCTTGAACCAGTACATCATTTCACATATCTTGGTTCAACCATTGCGGATAACCTATCGCTAGACACGGAGATTGATAAGCGGATTGGCAAAGCAGCTGTCATTCTGTCTCGATTGAACTCTCGTGTTTGGGGTAACCGCAAGCTGATTGTAAAGACAAAGATGATGGTATACAGCGCGTGCGTACTAAATGCTTTACTTTAAGGCAGTGAAACCTGGACCACCCACGCAAGACACGAACGGAAGCTGAATGCTTTCCATCTACGAAGCATCCGTCGTATCTTGAACATATCGTGGATGGACAGAGTGACTAACGCTAAAGTGCTTTCAAAAGCTGGTCTACAGAGCATGTTCACTTTACTACGTCAGCACCGCCTGCGGTGGCTTGGTCATGTCTATAGAATGGAAAATGGTCGTATTCCGAAAGATTTACTCTACGGTGAGTTGCAATTAGGAAGTCGACCATTGGGCAGACCGCACTTGCGGTACAAAGATGTTTGCAGAAGAGATATGAAAGCTCTTGACATTGACCCTGCAAGCTGGGAAGAACTTGCTTTTGACCGCTCACTTTGGAGGCATTGTGTAAATCGTCGTCTGCAAGCCGGGGAGGAGCAAATACAGCTCTTGGCTGCTGAACGCAGATCACACCGCCGGCGTGCAACTGATGCAATACAACAGAGTTCTGACTATCGTTGCAAGCGCTGCGGGAGAGATTGTTCCTCCCGAATCGGACTGTTTAGTCATTCAAAAGCTGCCAAACATGAAATTCATGCGATGTGATGTACATCCATGGTCGACATCGACCGACGGAGGCCAACAACATAGTTAGTGCTCATCACTACAAACGTGACGGCTGATCCCTCGCAGAGCTATTTATTGGAACTGGAAAAATGAATATAGCCAATCAAATCCCGGTTTACGCGAAGCAACCAATCAGAATTCAAGTAAACTATCTGTGTGAATGACATTTAAGATTTAGACTACTAATAAACCACAAGTACACAGATAATTTTATTTTGATATGGTAAACCCACAAAAAAGTTAGTGATTGAAAGTTCAAAGTGATTCAATGCTGTAATGGTCTAAAAAGCATTTAGCTTAACAATAACCATAGGATGGAGTTATGAGTTATATACATAACAAAGAAGCAGAACAGGGATACTCATGTGGTTTAAATCGTATCAAAATTTGGGTTTTCTCTCAAGTATTTGTCCAAATTAGCTTTAAAAATATCCAGGTTGGCTGAGTGTGTAACAGTGGAGGGGAGGGTGATCCATGTGAAACTTACACGTACAGCATACGAATATCTTCGACTGTTCAGTATTGAAGTCGGAATAAGCACTGTAAGTTCATGTTTCCGACTGGCACGGGGTGACAAGCGTGTGAAAAGTTTGGACAAGAGATGGTTTGGGACGTGCATAATGTTGAGGTCACCTCTTAGTCGACGACAGCGAAAGTCGAAAAGATTTAGACTCTTCAAACGTTCTTCATATAGCCGAAGTAATGTTTGCCGATCGTGCTTATCAGAACTTGGATCTCCAAGAATAAAATTTTGTATTTAATGTTACATGGACAGCTTGTTCTAAAGATCCAAAAATGTGTCCCGAAAAGATTGAACTGATAAATAGAAAGATTATAACTGATAAATAGAAGTAATATAACTGCAGTGCAATCAGCTGAGAAGAAAAAAATGTCGGCCGAACGAGAAAGAGTCATTGTGCACAACAAAATGCACGGTGATTCATTAGTGTCATAAACAAAACTAATAAGGTGCGCTAAACGTTCAATGTTTGAAAGAATCCAATTCGATTAACATAACTTCGCGTCAATCAACAATCTGTTAAATACACTCAGGAGTGATCGATCAAAATTTGGCAAGTGTTGGTAATAATTTTAAAACTAAGAATAGAAATATTTCATTCACTAAAAATGCATTTCAACGAATAAAGCTATTTTTTTCGACTACTTATAATCTTGAACATGTAAAAGCTTTTATACGTAAGGCTGAATCATGACGCGGCTTAGAAGGCTTCTTTGTAAAAACACGTCCTGTTTCCGTTAGATCATATACCATATATTCAGTTGGTTCAGGTAAAAAGAATCTGGTAGTGAATAAAAAAATTAAGTAAGATCAGTTTCGGTCGAATTTAAAAAAACTAACATTGACTGCGAAGCGTTCCGTTCTGAAGCCAACCCAATACTCTGGACTACAAAGGCTTTGTATGAATTGATATCAAGCAACCACCCACCTGCAAACTATTCTACTTTTGAGTGTTCTGGTGGCAACTTTGCAAAACAGCATGGTAACCCCAATAATACATGACAGAATGATTTAGCTGTTTCAAATGAATTCTCAACGCGGATGTTTCTACTAAGAATGCTTGAATAGTATTAAAGAAGGTTTACGGGGATTAAACACTGAGCTGTGACGCAGATATCCGAAGCATAGTTTCGTTTACCGTTAATACTGTCGTTAATAAAAACCGCTACCCCGTAAAATTCCACCGACGAGGATTACATATACTGCAGTTGTTTGATGTCAATTGCATCAAAATTAAGTGATTAGCAATTAGACAAAATTATTACAAATCTTCAGGCCCTATACTCGAATTTTACATCCCGAGAGATGACAAATAAACAGCCTTAGTTGACTCACGCTGTGTGGCACAAGTAAATTGTATTGACATAGACTAGCGGGGATAGATTACCTTTTCGACACAGAAATTATAGTGCAATTAGGCTTCGAGTAACAGCAAGGCCACCGCTGACGCTTGAACATAGACACGAAACTGACCTGGCAAATTCTGCTAAGGAACTGAGAACCAAAGCTATGTGTAATGACTTGGATGGGCGTATCAAGGATCGGTTGTATAACTACCGGATTGGGGATTTTAATATTAAGCCTGGTTCAACATGACATTCTCAAAGAAAGTTGTGCATTTCTAATCTTCTGTGCTTTTAGATAGAGTACCTAATAAACTACAGAAAGACGGTCAACTAGAAGACTTCTACTTAAACTTTAGCAATGCCTTTCGAATCTGTCTGTCACAGGCGTCGACGGTTGAATCTTACGGCAAAATGTGAATCGGGCAAGTGTCAACACTGGATCATCAATGTTCTCCATGTAAGTATTTCGGGGTCCGTGTGGTTGATGCTACTTATGACTTCACAGCCACAACTATCGGGATCCCACAGGGTTCTGTACTAAGACCTATTCGTTTCCTATTCTTCATTAATTAATTAATAAAATCTGGAATTGCCATGCTCCTGTTAAATGTATGCTGAAGACATCAAATTTACTAGATTCAGCGAACACGGTGTTGCGGTTTGAAATACCGAAGTTTATTAAGTTGTCGCAAGAGTGTGATCTTCACTTGAAATACAGTAAATAAGATCCGTTGTCTGCAGCAGTTGACCAAATTACGGTAAAGGTCAATAACTGTTTGGTTGATTCCAGCTTCATCTAACGAGTCAAGGACTCAGGTATAGTGATCCCAGTTAAATTTAAATAAGCGGTGCAATGTGCCTTATCTGTGCAAATAACGAGACCAAGGCTGTGAAGTTTTCGCGTTTTAGACCATTACACCTTGAAAGCTATTTAGGATTTAATCTGTCCTGACTCGTAAACAGCCGGTTGTATTTATCCCCGTATAAAAATCGATTGTCCTGTACAATTTAGAATATTGCGTCCAAGCCTGGAACCCGTTTAGCTAGAAATACATATTACCGCTAGAGGGCTTTTAACGTTGGGCTACCATGGTAGTTAATGTTTTGGCTAGGGAACGTATAATTTCTGTAGGTTTGTCGCCACTTCAGCGCCGATACCTAAAGGCGACCTTGTAGAAGCCATCAATATCCTATAAGATTCAGGCACCGATGGCTATCAAAATCAGTTTATGCGATTCCAATGAAGGGCACACAATGAAGTATGAAAATACCATAGTTTGACTAATCTTAAACATAACGTGTTCAATGTAAGCTTGGTAAACTTCTGGAAAAGGCTGACTGATGACCTTATTACCGCAACGTTAACAGACACGTTGAAAAGTAGTTTGGGTGCCTCATGACTGTATGCTTTCTGCATCATTCCTCAACAGTTGACTTACATGGCTTTAGCTAATAGAAACTCATTCAGCCTTTGTTCGCCTATCTGAGAAACGATGGACCTTTGGCACTGATTGCATAACTTTCAACGTAACCGCCTGTCCGATACGCAAAGCATATCAAAGGACAAAAGTAGCCAACTTTGGCAGTGGAGTTCACTAACCCTAAGAATTCCACCAACAAAAATCTGGACGCTATATTGGCTTATCAGCCACCTACCTGTTATCCCCACTGAACTGAAGTAAGAAATACTGTGCTTTATATGAATTAATACTTATCTATTCTACGATAATAATAAGTGGGCAAATAAATCCTCCAGCTGGACATTGGCTGTATGTCAAACCCAGGATTTGAACCTTAACTAATATCTATCCTGCTTCATTTAACTGACCATCAACTTTTCTAAAATCTCAGTCTATCTTTGGTGATAAGATCCTTCTACTCATACACGGATTTCGGACATTTTCAACAGTTAACAGTGTCATCAAAGATTTGGCTAATCGGAGGAATTACGACTACCGTGAATCATATAATAGCTCAGCGATGAATCGAATACGGTTAAACCCATCTGGGCTCGGGCATGTGATCAAAATCATAATTTGGACGGAAAGTATTTTGTCAGTTGATACATTAATTAATCAATGCATGAATAGCTGAAACCAAAATTACCGCACAGCAAAATGCTGAAAAATTTCTGCATTTTAAAACCTTGGCAACGAATTTTGCTAAAACTTGTAACTCGTGTGCCATATGGATAGGGAGCAGATGGCCAAATGCAAGTTGGGATAATCTCGGAAATTATCATAATTAATGAAAGCGAATTTCGGCAAAAAAGCTTTGATGAAATAAAATGAGGTAACATACATCTAAAAAAACGAATTCACACAACCAATGAGCAAAGGTGAGCATACCGCAAACACCGGAGTATCGTATACCCAGTTTGATAAAACGGAAGGGATTGGTGAGGAGCAGTAAACCAGAATGTAAGAAGAAAAATTCGTTTCATTTTACTTTCAGCCGGAAATCATAGCGATAGTTCAGCATGCACTGTGGTGAAAGTTCGCGCTTGTTATACAAAAAGCAAGATATGGCACTTGTTTATTTCATGTATTCTTTTACTCCTAAAAAGCAAATTTCAGTAGACTGATTGCGTTACTCCAAACAAATCAGTGCTTTTAGAACGAAATTTGACACAGTTTGCGAAGTGGTAAAATATGTGAATAAGTTCATTTGCTCATGTTCCGATTGTCCAACACAAGAGTGATTGATTACGTGCGACACCGTATCAGTCATTGCTATATCAAATCGCACTGCTGGGATTAAATGGAATCCGATGCATGGTTGAATAAGGCTAAACGTGCAGTGTTTCAATTGGGTTGATTATTGGATTCAAAGATTAGAGTAGTGTATCGGTGGATAGATTCAGCTGAAGGAACTGATTTATATACAAAATCGATAATGCACCACGAAGAGGCAGAAATTAATTAGTATGAAAAAGCTTGAAATTATTCCGGTTTCATAAGCAAGCCAACGCGCAAACGTTACCAAATTCAATTAGATCACTGTATTAGTGTAATGTTTCGTCGCCAAATTAGTATGGAAGCGGGTGACGTAGCAAAGACGGTCGTAACGTTCTTAACCCAACAGTAACGAAAACAGAACAAGGCCGGAATGGAACGTTAAGCGGAGTCAAAGTTCCAAGTGCACAGTGCGTGCATATGGCCGTGGACAGGGTTTGTATTTATTTGGCAACAACGAAGTGAACGTATAGAACAATCCCTGGGATTGTGCATAGTGAGACCGATGGAAGTTCGTAGTGAACATAGGGGTTTGTTACTGAGGTACAACTTGACTCATCCAACAATTAGAAAATCACTCTTCTCTTTTAATTATATTAGCAAGCACTGTAATTTTTATGCTTGTTATTTCTAACCATGAACTTGCAATAAATGAATGTAAATCAATATTTGCAACGAGCGCCAACACAGAACAATTGCATATTGTCAAATATGGCAATCAGAAACCCGCCACTTGAGATAATTTTACCGGCGTCAGATGTTAGTGAGGGAAGGCACACCAACCAAAGAAGCAGAACGGTCCTTTCTTGTATAGAGACTAGGAAACCTGAAAAATTTCGATGAACAATGTTGTTGACCTCATTCGGTCGATGTTTTTTGTCAGCATCCGTCTGACACCGATGGGGTGCATTATACTCAAGCACGTTTCTTTAACCGTGCAATCACAACGCGATCTCTGACTAGGCCACCTGTGCACCAGTAATGAGTTATGGTAGTGAAAGTCGCATAGAACTGACACGTAGATGTCGCTCTACTCGCAAACAACAGTTGCTTGAATGTACGCTTGATTCGTGGTGTAGGCAGCTCATCACAGTCTTTGATAGGTTCCGTCGCTTTTTAGGTCCCACCATTTACATGTTTTGCTACTTTTACGGTCATGGTTGTATGGTAGTAAAACACTTGGTACTCGTAACCGGTATAATGCTATCCATGAAGATGATGAGTAATGAGTCAACCGACCTCAGTTGAATCCTGGATTCCTATGCTCACTACAAGCAAACAAATTCTCAATCATACACATCAAATTTTGACTGACGAGTTTGAAACGAAACTGAATTCGTTTACACGAAGGATTTAAGTTCCGAGTGCATTAATACATCGTGCAAACAGAACAACCCCAAACATGAAATCGTGCGGGATATGACTGCAGGTGAAACCTTGGTGATTCTTGGCCCAACTGCAGCTCGCCGCACATTTTTGAAGATTAAACACGGGAGTAGGAAACAAAAACACTAGAGCGTACAATTGTCTATTGCAGAAAGTGAACAAAATAACGCATCTGAAACAGTAAAAGCAATATCACGAATAGATTGAGCAGCGAGAAAGTCCTCGAAACGATGAGCATCCACGTCAGATGTAGCAGGGTATCAAGCAGGAATTGAAAAGCGAGCGTTGAAAGGATACGAAGATTGTTTCTTACATGAGGCGAGTACTGTGTACACACGGGCCGAAGAATTAGACTGACAAAAGTGCACTTAAAAAAGACCTTTGCGCTTGGCCTTGTCCTTTTGTCCAGTCTTTTCGAATAGCTGTAAAAATAATGGAATGACATTACAAAACGAAGATAAACCGGCAAGACGAAACTGAAATGTTAAACGAGGAACTGGAAACGAATCAACTCTGAACGCGAAGTTTACCGAAATATGTGACACTGTGTACTTCTCCGAACAATCCAGCGATACGGCTCGGGAGTAAGGAATGTTAATTGACTCAATTTCTGCCAAAGGAGCTCGTTTGTTCTTTGAAATAGCAAAGCCACACTTCTTCACCTCCTCAGAAGGATGATATGCTGTAAAGCGGTCGACTCGAGTTATCCCCGAAGGTAAAGATGCTGCTGGCCGAATCCCTTTCGAGGATAACGAACGCCACTTCGGGTATTTATCTGGCGCACCAACAGCCACACGGTTGGTTGGTAAGGAACTTAGTGTCACGTGTTTTCTACTCCCATTGAGAAGTTGACCACCACAACATATGTTGGACGAAACCCATGAGGAAAATGATTCGTCATGAGATGCCCCGTGTATGGAGGTGAAGTTTTGGTGTTTGGAAGAAGCAGAGATGCAACCAGACGAATTGCAGTGGGTTTTGAGGTGCTGATGAGAGCAGATCAAATCCTTTACGTATTTCGAATTGACCGGAAAGAATTCGTAAGGTTAACGAAGTCGCTGGACGTAACACATGTAACACTACGTGAAGAATGCCATGCTTTTCTATTCAATTATATGATTAATAAACCCACAGGCATTTAACCATTCGACGTAAATCCAATGATGATGTTGATGACAGTGACGAGAAATGATGACAATAGGTTGCTCCACACCGAAGGCGAGAGCGCCAAAGCCACATACAACACCCATTGTGGTAAAATCGGTCTAAATAATTAATTCACCGAAAAAGATACATAAACCCACCGTATTTATTGATCCGATTATCGCAAACGATGGAATGCACACGGCCACAAACAAAAGACTCACTAAAACTAGTTGCTTACATCGAATGGCGTATGCTAATGAAACGGAGGAAACCCTTTCAAAGTGCTATGCAAAATAAGCAGCGACATGAGGAATGCGAGTTTCATTCAAATTAAAGGGTACGGAATTCGTGCGAGAAAAAAGATCAAGGATATCAACATCAAGGTTAGTTCTATCAACCTTATCAAAACGCGGTTCAAGGAACACATTTCCATCACACACATCAAGTGTTTCGAGGCAAAATTTGTATACTGACAAAGTGCTTCACAGTCACTGACTCCATTTGGCTTAAGATAATGCCAGGATGCCCAGGAGCAGAAAAGCATGTATGATGTATGTATGAAAGCACAAGCCTGATCCATGCAAAGTGCCGCACAGTCATAGAATGCACGTGGGCTAAGATACCGTCAGATTGCCCAGGCCTAGACAAATACTTGAAAGGAAAATAGCAATGACAGTGAGACTCAAGCGTGCATTCACATGAAGCTCACTACCGGTGGCAAATCAATTTAGCAAGGTGTTCGCCGTACAATACAGAAACGCTGCACGATTGCACATCCGGCAACCAATTTTCTTCAGCCAGTCGTAATGGTGTGACAGCACAAGCCTGATCCAGGCAAAGTGCCGTACAGTCAGAGACTGCACGTGGGCTAAGATACTGTCAGGTTGCCCAGGCCCAGTCGTAATGTGTAAGCGCGAGACATGTAAGCTTTGCAACACCGTGATGATGATGGCAACCTTGATTTCTGAGGCGAAGCTCTGTGGGTAGTAGAAGGTAAGGAGGATAGCTAAAGCAGCACAGTGCTACGTGCACCACAAACTATTAGGCAAACAGTTAAGCAAACGATAGAAAGTTTGGGTTGGATTAAAAAAGAACAATTCAGTACCGAGTTATGTCACGCAACATTAAAAAGTAGTACAAAATTCCTAGAAACGAATTCTGTTGCAGAATAGTCGCGATCTATAAAAGAACACAAGCAAGAAACATATTCCGCATGAAAAAGAATGAAACTATTTCAAGAAAGAAATTTGGCAAGACCGTGAGAGGATAAATACCAAGTAGACATGAGAAATGGGTTGCGAATCTAACAGATACAAGGGTTATAAAACATTAGAACAGGACGCTTACCTCTAACGAAGATCGGTTTTCGTTTTCCCAAGCAGCAACCTCACTTTCGAACCTTTTGCGTGACTCGTCAAGCTCGGTATTGGCGCGATCGATTTGCTTTTGAAACTGTTTCAATTTCATTTCGAAATCTTTCTCGGATTCAGACAGTTTGCTCATGTACCGTTGCACCTAAACGGTAAAGAAAACTCGACAATAAGCACATAATTAAAACAAACCAATCTATCGAGCAATCAAGCTCTTTCTCTGTCCATCTACCTATTTCTATACATTCATCTCGATGCATGGACATATAATATGGTAAACAACGTGAAGCAAATAACGAAGAAATGCAACTATGGCATGACTTTGAAGACATTGTTAAACGGGGTTCGTAACAGGAACTTCGGTGTCCAAAAGGTGAATTAACGATTGATTCTTGAACAAGTGAGGATGACAGCAAAACAATACAATGACACCCGAATACTGCCGTGACGATCCATCCCCGGATGGGGCACAATATTTCGCGTGAACATTTCAAACAAACCAACTAGTATTCATTAAAACGACCGGAAGTAACGAGCTTACGTGTTCACGGAAGGCCACTTCATGTTGAGCCTCCAGACCGGCCAGCAAATTCTCGTGCTTTATCCGTTCGATCTCTAACTGACTCAACGGGACTTTACCGTCTTCCGAGGGCGGAAATTGACTGGCCTCAATGATCTCGGTCAACCGCGATGTGTGGTACTGCGCGTAGTGACGTGCATGGGTCGTATCGATCAGATGCTGTAAGGAACAATAACGGGAATGAAGACGGTTATCAATGGGACATGTGAAGGAAGGGAGAGATAAAGCGGAGTGTGCATCATGGGAATTTGTTTGGTAATAGCCGGGGGTGGCAGTGGGGATAAGCTACCATTGTTTATAAAATGCTCCCATATGGCGCGCGTCTTAAACAGCCTCTGACAACCATGTCCAGTTTCTGGCATACATGAGTGGCTCCCCGAGCCCGGCGGAACTGTTTTTACCAACAGGAGAAGGGGCGACGGCGAGTGACTGGCGCCTGAAAACCAAATTGCTTCGGGCAGATGTAGCTCGTTAGCCTGGGAGGGCATTTCATCTGATTTTCAACCTCCGCTGCCTTGCGGGATACCCGATCGTGGGAAAGGCTCCGGGAGAAAACCCCGAGGAAAAACCTGGAACAGAGTCTGGTAGACGGTTAGTTGGTGCACACCACCTCTTTCTGGCAACTCCCTGCTGCTTTGTAGGTCGCACTTGGTTGTGCAAAGGCTAGAGAAGCTGACTCGAACAGACGCCGAGTGGTGCTGGGGACGCCGCCTTGTACCCAAATTCCCAAGAATCTTCAATGAAGCCGACTCATCCTCCAGGAGGAGATAGTCGCACTCAAGTACAATAAGTATGTTGGAGTGCATAGCACGACATGAACGGAAATCGGCATTACCGTGAACGTTGAACATGTATGATGAACCAGTGATGTTACACTAAGCTTAGCGCGGTTGCTTACAGATCAATCGTCAATGACGACCCAATTAACGTAGGCAGAGGAATCCCTACGCGAAATACCCTGAAGAGGTTGCGTGCATCACACAAGCTAACGGTAGCATGAAATTACAGTTTTATATTTTGTCAACTAATAAGCAATTTTTAATTTAGATTGTTACATTTAAGCTGGTTCATTGCATAGTGAGACGAGGGTTAGCTGACACGGTTGAAGAGAGTTCACGCCCTATAACAACATTGAATGACGGATGACATAAAGATTAAGAATAATGTAAACAAAAACTGATCCCACAACTGCACACGGTTGTGCAATTGTGCAGTACTACTGTGCTGTGCAGTTAACATCGTGATAAATTGATTTGCCACCGATACGAAGCTGCATGAGGAAACACGCGGAGTTCTACTACTATTCCAAGTACGACTGTATCTTAGCCCACGTGAATTTTATGACTTTGTGGCACTCTTGTTTCACAGAGATAACACTGTGTTAAACGGGATACCACCGGTAATAATTTTCAACCAAGAAACATCTTCAACCTTTAAGTTGTTATCACACTAAATATTCTGCCTTAAGGCATCATCAAATACGAGCAATTTATCTAATTGCTGGGAACAGGATTGCGATTACAATAAACAACAACCACAAACACGGAAACGCAGAGAAATTCCAAGGACGCATGAACCCAGAGAGACAACGTCGAGCACAATTGGATAGATAGATGGATAGTGAAACAGACGAATAAAAGGAAAGATTGTAAGCGGAGTAAAATATCGTTAGGATTTACTTGGACGATACAGAAATGAGGAACGGTACTAGCAGTGATACTACAGTGTGCACCTGGTCGGTACTTATTATCGGAAGCAAAAAATTATAGAACAAAACTGGTGCAGGAAAGAAGTATTGCAAAATTACATATTCACAAGTTGATTAGGGCCCCGCAACTCAAAAGCATGTATGATAGCAAAAAGGGGGTTAGAGAATGCTCGTCTTAAGAACGGAACAGCACGAAGTGTCCTAAAGAGAATTGAAGATGACTCTGTTTTTAAAGTTATGCGATTGTGTCAACTAAACAGAATCAAAATTGCCGCATAACAAAAAGCAAAGCAAGCAACAAAAAGATTAACGAATGCTATACTAAAGCCAAACAAACTCACATGAAGATGAACATTCAGTAGTAAATTCTTCAGCGCCATGAAGTCATTGTGGTTTAGATTCTCCGTTTCAACTACACCCCATGGGTATGTGCGACCCATAACCTAGAAAAACGAAATAATAAAAGATTAAACGAGGACAGGAACGGCGTAAGCAACGAAAGAAAGTATATAAACATCCACCAGATAATGTGAGAGAAGCTAAACAAGCCAGGCAGCATCACAGTGAACCCAAAACAAGCAATCAACAGTAATGTACCGATTGGAAGTAAACATAAGGTGCAAGCACGCAACTATCAAAATGGAAGCCAGGCTAGTGTGTTTAATCTCAGTGAGCTGCCGCAAAAAACGAGTGCAACTAATACCCAAGATGAATTTATTTCAAATAAAAGAATTATAGACACCAAATGACGTAGACCGTACAAATACATGAGACAATATTTGATGAACCGTTTAATTTCGGATCGATCGCTATGATGTGTCCCATCATGTGTTGTCAAAGACCGTGAAAGGGCTGAATGACAACTGTTCCCTGGATAGCAGCTTGACAAATTGCTAATGCGGACTAAAACAGTTAGTAATAAACCTTTCGCAACGAGTCATGGTTCGTTTTATGGGGAGCAAGTGTGCACACATCGATTAGAATATAATGCATGTGGAATAGTGATATGTCGTTATGAATATTTTGCTGAATGTACGCAAACGTACTGTACGCTGGTCCACTGATATAGCACGAAAGAACTAGGTTCTAACGAGTGACGTAGTATATTGAAAATAACAGTGAACATTCATGTGCACATAATGGAATGTGCGTTACGAATTGCAATGTGCAACAAAACTGCAAGCGTTCTCGATATTCACTAGCGGATGTGCTGAAATGTACGCAGATTCAAGAGCAATGTCTGACAATATGTACAGGCGAGTTATCCAGGCTTCAACGTAGATACGGGAAACCGACAATGGTGATACTCCAGTAACTTCTTCAACTCAGATCGATTCCAGTCAAAACCAATGTATCAAAATGGCACTGATGTACGACAACATTACTGCATAGTTGCATACATGTATGCGTGCTCGATAATTTAATACAAATAATTGATTATCGGGACTGATGACTTTCCTCAAACACATGGTCAACCTCCTTGCAAGCCCCAGAAACTGAACGTACAAAATTGATATTGGCAATAAAACTGTTGCACATTCTAAACATAGTTACATTTTCAAGCTTCAAAGTATAGTTTTATTTACATCATTCTCCAGCACTTAATCATTACCATCTCCACCTGATGACGGTAAACAGACAGAAACCGGTTTCGGAGTGCACCGCAGTACATTAAAGAAAGTTCTGTTTGTAATGCATGTCTAAAAGCAAGCGATGTAGGAAAGGATGCACTTAAGCAGGAAATAAAAACCAGCAAGTGCGAGAAAACAAACGAGTTTGAACAGACGAAAGTTTTGAACAATTACAAATGAAACCATATTATTTGGCGAAAGACTATTGTTCCAATGACTTCACTAAATTACGAATACATGGTTTCTATTCAATCAGCGTGACCGAAGAGCTACTCATTTTTACATAATTAGGTTTAAGATATGGATTATACTATCCGGAGCATTCGTGAGGATTATACCTGGTTATCCGTGTTGTGAAAAAGTAATATTCACATTGAATGTTTGCCATACCGAATGACAGAGAAGAAATAAAGCGACAGAAAGAAACGGAGCCGACGCTGCGTTACATAGATACGAAAGCAGACATCAATTGGTCTTTACTTTTTAATCTGACTCAACCCCATCATGAGTAAATGAGTAATTTAAAAATCAATAGAAATAGAAGCCAACAAAACATTGATGAAATCACATAGTTCAACCACAGATACAAACGCACACGAGAGAAAATCACAATCAAAATAGAGGTAGATCACAAAATGGAATTCTGCAAATTCTACGGCGAAAAAATGTAGAGCAAGAAGTTCATTGGAATCACCATCAAATCAATACCCATAGGCAAGGTGGCCGAAAGTAAGCGCATATATAGCACAATCAGATAAGAATATAAATTTTTCATGCATATACGACAACACTATATGAATATGGGTTAAGGGTAAAAGAAATGCAATTCATCAACAGATGTCGGTTCATTGTCACCACTGTCAAGCAACACGCTCCCTGCCTCTGTCCCACCCAATCCATACAAGTACGACAGACCACAAGTAGGAAGATTTTCGTGTCAACAGCTGACTGATATCAACCTTTTACAATTCACCGCGGGTGACAAACAGTGCCCTCGTCGTGGTAGCTATTCACATTTCATATACAAGACGTGCACCAAATAAAGAAGATTACGTAGGAGGTTAGACAAAGGTGGCGCCCGACCTCAGATTTACAAACACGGTGTTACCACCAACTGTGAACGTTCTACCGCAATGAGAAAAAGGTCGAAAACCACCAGCGTCCGAACTGTTCCAAGTAATCAGTATCTACCCTCTATAAAAAAACTGTCTTGACCACATTGGCTTAGCTCCCTTCCTTTAGACTCAAGCTTGAATCACGTGTATTCCAAAGGCACTCCAAGTAGGCAACACCAGATGACCTAGGCAAAACTTCGTTTCGCTTTTAGCGACCACTTAAATCGTTCAAGTGCTCCACATGATCGACAGTGCGATGAATATTGGCTCTCCAGGGTGGGCAATAACAAGTTTTCATCCATGAAAATCAATACCACCTTTGAAAAAAGTACGGAGAATGTTAAGGTTACATGGAATTCGTACAACACTATCTTAAACCAGCAGTGGAATTAAATGGTAGTAAAAGGCTACCATACGCCTTAATCCACTCTTTTGAGCAAGTATAAGAATTCTTTAACATGCGATGTACTAAGCACGGAGGCACAGACTTGCAATCGTACAGTATTTATGTGGTGTGCGGCTAACACCGTGCTAGATTGATTGGCCACTGGTAGTGAGCTGTATGGAGTCTCACTGCCATTTCTATTTCCTTTGTCATATCTGTCTAAGCCTGGTAGTTTCTTAGTTCACACACAGTCTATGACTGTACCTTACTTTTCATAGATCAGGCTTGAGCTTTGATGTCATCATCATCATCATCATCACACACAGCGTTACACCGGTAGCACGTACCGAATGACATGCACTAAGCAGAATTCCACTGCGAAGTAAGCAATTTCATTCGGTGGATCAGTCGAAGACAACTCGGGTTCGGTCCGTGTTATATCAACTGATGTCAAACGAATACCTGGTATACGCATAAAGCTGTGGTTGAAAACCAGGTTGTTTGTGTGGACAGTGTTCTAATGGATAAGAGTCAACTTACAAGCAAAGTTGGCAACAAGTAAGCACGGGAATATTTGATGTCCCTACAGTCATAGAATACTCTTTCTTATGATACCATTTAGCTCGCCCAAACTATCGACAACAAAACGAGCAATTCCACCACTTTCATTACAAAATAATGAATGGCGTCGACAGGTTGCATTTCAGATAATGGACTCCCGTTCGTGTTTCTCTGACACGAGGTGATCAAGGTTAGCACAAGGGAAAGGTGCCGTAAACCATAATGAAGGGGACTGATTAAAATACTGGCCGTGTTTGGGCACAAACTATCGATTGGAGAAATAGTTTTAAAGGGACATTGTGGATTAATGTGGCAAACAGTGATCGGCCGTCGATGGCCGACTACAAGGTGCGGTTTTCCGCAGATCAAGTGTTTAAAATGTTGAAATACACGGAAGACAATAACGCGAAGGCGAAGACAGACCTTGCAGCATTACATACGTGATTATAGAAACGATGAGAGAGCGAGATATATTCGATAGTGAAAGATTCACCTTGCGTCCATCGGCCAATTGAATGAGTTGGTTGCTGCAAACCACCGCGAACGGTAGACGTTTACGCCACTCACGAATTTCAGCCAACAATTTATCATTCACTCCACCACCGAGAGTAGCAATAAACTCGGGGAAATCGTACAACATAATCTGATTTTCCTTGAGCTGCGTCTGGATTTTCTTCTTCAACTCTGCACATTCGTCCGTGCTCAATGAATCCGATCGACCAATGACCAAAATCAGGTTGACCTGAAAAGAAAAGACAGCGAAAAAGAATGATTAACAACAAAAACGAGATCCCACTTCCGCGCACAATGGAAGAGTGTGACGTTGTGGAATCTGATCCGAATTGAGTTCAAAAGGAAGTCACGTTAGTATAGAATAAGTAACGCTTTACTTATCTAGAACGAGAGTACATGAGGTGAAATGTAAATATGAAAGTTTAGTAACTGTATGCAAAAGGTGTACAGCACAAACAAGTAACAATCATGACAAAGAGAATTGACGAAAAACGGTAAACGAGGAGGAGTAGTGAGTAGGGCTGAGACAATGACCGTTTGAGTTTAAAATGAGCTTCCACAGATGGGTGTCGAAAATTCGGCATTATGGTGTACGTCTTTGATGTTTTAAACATCTTGATTTTGTGAATCAAAAAAGAGATGATATACCTGAAGAAAGATCACAAGAAAATATTGAAGGAAATATGGTGAAAGCGTTCTGATCACTTCTATTTACCAAAACAGATGCCACGTTAAATGATTTCAGACAAGCTGTTCCTTAAGCAAATCCGAGCTGAAGTTTGGCTAATCGAACCTTAAACTTATAAATAGAGATGTACAAGTTGTGATCATTATAAAATTCATAGCACAGGGTTGACACGCAACAAATAAACTTGCGCGTAGGTTGAGGAACTATCAACTCAATGGGACGATGGAGTTTGAAAGATATTACCATTTCCCAAAATGATTCAATGATATCAAGCATACAAAGTGACATCCAGCATGGCCAAATCTGCTTACGCAAATCGGTGAACATTATTGCATAACAGATCAAAGTGCTTCCGCTTATTGCTTCGCGAACGGTTGATAATGTGTACAGGAAAACCGAGACAATTTTAAACGAGTTGAAAAGCACCATATGCGCATCAAACTAGATGGCGTCAGGCTGCCATGTGATTAGATTACGCGTAATTCCTTCGGTTTTAAAGATTACATTAAACGTCCGAACAACATTGAGTTGACGAAAACTTTTGAAACATTACATGGAAAATAACGGTCAGCGTTAAATAGCGAAAAAGAATTATGCAAGAAAAACTTAATTTAGAGATTAATATTGATGAATTCTGAAGCTATCCTGCCGGTTAAGTCTTAATTATTTTGATGGTGATAAGTGTAAAACCAAGCAGTAATATGCGTATTTATTTTCTCTGTGGCGAATGAGGTAGTATTGTTTTGCCTATACAAGAGAAATTAGTGCATCACATAAAATGCAGCCTTTAATAATGATGTCCAAAACACACATACACATATATTATTATATTTTACCAGAGTAGAACCCAAGTTGTTGTTGGCTCCTTCGGTCGATGTCGACCATGGATGTACATAAAAATCGCATGACGTTTCATGTTCTACAGTTTTTCGAATCACTAAACAGTCCGATCAGGGAGGAACAATCTCTCCCTCATCGTTTGCAACGATAGGCAGAACTCGGTTGTAGGGCGTCAGTTGCACGCCGGCGGCGTGATCTGCGTTCAGCAACCAAGAGCTGTATCCTCCCCAGCTTCCAGACGACGCTTTACACAATGCCTCCAATGTGAGCGGTCAAGAGCTAGTTCTTCCCAACTGGCCGGGTCGATGACAAGAGCTTTCACTTCTCTTTTACAAACGTCTTTTTACCGCAAGTCAACTTCCGGATTGCAACTCACCATAGACTAGTTCTTTCGGAATACGACCATTTTCCATTCTGGGACTAGGGTGAACATGCTCTATAGACCAGCTTTTAAAAGCACTTCAGCATTAGTCACTTTGTCCATCCACGATATGTTCAAGATACGACGGATGCTTCGTAGATGGAAAGCATTCAGCTTCCGCTCATGTCTTGCGTGGGTGGTTCAAGTTTCACTGCCGTAGAGTAAAGCATTTAGTACGAACGCGCTGTATAGAATCATTGTTCTTACAGTCAACTTGCGGTTTCCCCCTAACACGCGAGTTCAATCGGGACAAAATGACAGCTGCTCTACCAATCCGCTTATCAATCACCGTGTCTAGCGAGAGGTTATCCGCAATGGTTGAACCAAGATATGTTAAATCATCAACTAGCTCAAGCTAATAGTTTCCAACAGTGATGATTGGAGGCGATGCAATCCCTTGACCAAGGACTTTGGTCTTGCTCATGCTGATTGTTAGCCCATAGTCTTTGCATGCCGACGAAAAACAGTCCATTAGCGACTGGAGGTTCTCTTGGGAGTGAGCATTAAAGGCTGATCAACACAGAAAACTTTTATGCTATTAGTCATTATTGAATAACTATACCCAACACTACGCGTAGCAAGAACAAAGGCAGACCTTTCAGGCAAAGAGCTTTACCGTCTCAGACCAAAATGCCAATCAAGCCGCGACTTGTCTGTATTTATACAGTTTCTGGCGCAACACAATATGGCCGAAAAATAGACCAATCAGAATCGAGAATCATAAATTCAAAGGGTTTCAAAGGTTATAACGAGTTTTGTGGAAAATAATAACGTTTCCTCAACACATATATACATAGAGAAAATCTGTGGAAGCATGGACAGGCATTACAACTGAAGCATCGCAACATTAACTACGGTTGGAAACCAAACCTGTAATTAGACCAAGTGTTACACATGTACCGCGAACGATTCACAAAGCAAGTAACAGAAAACACAATACCAACAAAGGATGGTAGCGAGATTGCGTACCTTGTTATGCAATTTTTTCATGGCTTCAATGTCGACACAGTGCAAACCGTGAATTGTCGGAGCGACGAAATACAAGCAAGCGTGCACACGATCATCATCAGTCAAAACTGGGGCGTATCCGTCCCCTGATCCTGACACCGAACGTTTGATACCCATCTCTGAAAAAAGATAGGTTTCAAATTGTGCATCGATGTACTCGACCAATGGCTTCCACGACTCGGTGTTGTCCAATGCGTGTCCGTACCCCGGTGTGTCTACGATGCTGAGCTTTAGCTTGACGTGCGATTCGAACAAGTTGAATGTTTTTCGGTCAACCCGGGTAACTCCTGAAGGGTTTCGCTTCGATGGACCCTGAGGAACGGGAAACCACAATAGTGATACAGAGCTCAATAATCATTGATCATATAAGGATCTAGTCGGGCGCCAGATCGGTGGCAAGTGAATCATTGCAAAAACAATAACAAAAACGAGCAAGTTGTGTGCTTATTGTGTATAAATGAACTACTGAAAGGCTGACGTGTTCCACAGCCTCTTCCATGTGAGGCAGCCCAGAAATGAACGAAAATGAATTTTAAGGGGATCGGATGCACAAGTAAGAAAAAATATGGCATTCGACGCAGCTACTGCATCCTTATAGATGTGATCAAAACTCGGTACTTGATGATAGTGTGGGTATGTATGTCAGGCACAAGCCTGATCCAGGAAAAGTGCCGTACAGTCAGAGACTGCACGCGGGCCAAGATACTGTCAGGTTGCCGAGGCCTAGACAGATATGAGGAGGAAATAGAAATGGTAATGAGACCCCAGCGTGTTTCAGCATGCAGCTCATCACCGGTGGCCAATCAATTTAGCACGGTGTTAGCCGCACAGAACAGAAGTACTGTACGATTGCACATCTGTCCGCAAAAGTTGACCAGTGAAACCAAGTAATTTTGACACAAGATCTTGCCGTGGGGGTGCCCATTGTTTTGTAAGCGGGTGTATTTGGAAGAGATTAAAATCAAGAGGGATGGTAACATTTATTCGAAAAAAGGAGTGCTGAATCTAGAACTCTTTCTCGGTTTTACAAGGCAATCAGAACCAACGTAGCGAAAATACATGCAGTCGAAGTCGCAGTGAATACATCCACGATAATACGTGAAAACCTAAGCAACTGGTGGCTTACCAATGCTTTCAGTTACAATTACAAAATGAATTTGGAACGAAATTGCACGAACGATCTGGACTGAGCGTTGTGCAGATAGTCATTCTGGTAAAAATTAGAAGAATAAATGACAAAATTGTGTAAACGTGAACGAATCGAAAACCGGTTACTCTGCACAGCGAAATGCTGAATGCCCACAAAATAATCCACGAAAACTAACGACAAATAAAATAACATTTATTACTTACGGGATATTCAGAATTGTAGATGTCCGAAGCAAAGAACGCATTGATAAAACTAGACTTCCCAACACCCGGAAAACCAGTTACCATTAAATTGAAAGTAAATCCACGCGTAACGGCTTTACGATGTAGCTGATTCGGTAGACTGCCAAAACCGGGGTGCTTGGCAAATAAAGAAGAATCTACGGTAGTGTGAAAATATTTCAATTACCATCATTTCGAGGTGTCTCGGAAAGGACCTGAGTTGTGGGAGCCATAGATTTCAAGACAACGCTCGGTTTAGAATCTTTCAAAATAGCCGGAGGATTAGCACCGGGCTTGGACCCAGCGCTTGCGTTAAGGTAAACTGATGCGACAGACTAAAAAACCGGTAATTTTAATTGAATAATAGAAATGTAAACAGAGTGCAAAAAATAAAAAATAAAAAGCTATTGACATTCAAAACGGACACCAGAATATTAAGAAGTATTTACGTATTTGAACTTTGCAGCACTGCTATTTTACGCATGTGACATCGCGACAAATTAATTTGCGGCAGTAATGAACTGCCTGCGAGAATAAGCTGAGTCTTATTGCAACTATCATGTTATTTGTTCTCATATCTGCCTATGTCTGAGCAACTTCAGCACATACAGTATATCACTGATAAATTCACATGACCGTTCAAATAAAGAACCTTTATTGATTCAGTTATTGTGATGCACTATGCGTACTTTCAAACAAATGGAGATGAAGCAAAATAGAGCGCATCATTTTACTGATACTAGAACAAAGAGTGGAATATTGAGGCTTGAAAAGGGGGCTGGGTAGGTATGATACACACATTAGTGTGATGCATAACTTTGTGTTTAGCTAGCTGCGTTTGAGGTCGAAATTCGAGACCAAGGGAATTAAAGTGATTCTGATGAATTTCATTATATTTGTATTTAAGTTTTTCAGGACTTGACAGCAGCACTCACAGAACAATATAGACTGAAAAAACGACACAGTTTACGGCTCAGGTTCAAAACCTGAAAGGTGTTGAGACGAATGGCAGAACTTTCTGTAGAACCACCGTAAAGGTCAAATTTTGGACAGTGTATAAGAGCTTTATGTTTGTTCATAGATAATAAGTACATTTATGTGCATTAAGTTAGCAAATGCTGCTGCACGTAGATTGAGACTGACTGACTGTTAGATTCCCAAGGCCTAAACATTTATAAAAATGATAATGGCAGAGGCCATCAATGTGGTTCAGTATGCAGCTCATTAGTAATTGCCAAACAGGTTGGCACGGTATTTCATGCGCAGTACAAAAATATGGGACGGATTCACGTCCGTGTAACAAATGTAAAACACGCTAAGTTTGGACCATGAATGTTAAGATGAATAGTGCGCGACAAGAATGTGGGAAAAAACATCCTAATCGATGCTAAACGGATATTAGTATACTTAGGGTAGCATGAGTAGAATAAACATCAAAGTGATAAAAAATATGTATTGCAAAAGTGATAAATCGAACAAACAAAACTTCCTGCAAACAAGAAATGATGAAAATAGATGTATATTGCCCCAAACGCAAGACGACCGCACTCGAATATTTATCTATTAGTGAAGAAATAACAGACATCCCGGTAGCAATGGTCAAACATCTCCATGTGACCTCAGCGGTCACGTAGCATATGCGTAAAGTTTTATATGACGGTTTGCTGCTTGCATGCATGTGAAAAAAGGAAAATTTTACCAATAAAAAAGAAATATCAACAGGATCAATTCATTTCATCAATCTTCCGCTTGGGTATTGGGCGACAGATTGGAACACCATCAGAGAAACATGGACAATTAAAGGGTAGACTGCTGATGTGAAACTAGATGAAATGGCTTTTGATTTTGGAGCAATTATCTAAATATCAACTTTTTTTTTAGCAGAACTGATACAACATAGTCTATCTCAGAGATTCAGGGATCTACATAAACTCGAACCCCTTGGTAGTAGTGTAGTGCCTGCTTCGGGATCCGGAATTGGGATTTCAAAAATACTGCATGTAGGGTTGTACGTCTCCTAATGAATAGTGAATATGAAGCGAACGTAGTTCAGAAAATATTTTGCTAACTTATGAGGGACTATTAGAATCCCCAGGTTGTAGGGAGAATATGAGATTCATGTCATCACGTATTCGTACGCTCTCAGAATAAATATAACGTGACGCATCTGGCATATTTTAATCTTTTACAGCTTTGCAGGCAAGAAATTTCTAGTTGATTTAAGGGTCGCATTTTAACTGAGCGTTTTTCCCCAACAACTCGTTCCGTCATACAATTTATTTAACTCAAAAATGGACTGCCACCTTTACCCCAAACAATTTGGCACTAATCCCAATTCCGCTAAAGCTACCGATACTTGGAAGCACTCGAGATCGGTGTTCACCGATTTCCTTGACACTAGAAACATCTTATTCACTTCTTAGCTCCTTCTGTCTAGACTAGCTTTTGGATACTCTGATTACGACACTGCAGAATAAGCTTTATAGTCATTGTTTGTCCAAATTGAGAATGAAATATTTTCGCATCATTTACTCAATACTTACAAAGGATCTCTAGATA
Source organism: Atriophallophorus winterbourni (assembly GCA_013407085.1). Classification (NCBI taxonomy): domain Eukaryota; kingdom Metazoa; phylum Platyhelminthes; class Trematoda; order Plagiorchiida; family Microphallidae; genus Atriophallophorus; species Atriophallophorus winterbourni. Next base: position 23,012 of record JACCGJ010006275.1, read on the forward strand.
AGAGTTTATGGAAGATAATACGTAAACTGGCGAAGGATGGCAATTTTAAAGCCGTCAGTGCGTGGCAGAATCAACAAGGCGCTCTTCATGGCGCTTTCATAAGAGGATTGATAGCCAACTCCTTACGTTAACGAACCCCGAAACTGTATTCATAGGCGGGATTGCATTAAGCATGCTCCTGGAGTGTTCGCTTAAACCTGTATGTTGTCAAGCGGAGTGACGGGGAAAGCTTGTTATAAAGCATGGCAGTGAAAGCAGCACGAAAATTGTCGTGCTGATGTCATTTTACTCATTTCCGAAAGTTGATTGAATGCATGTTCCATTCGAGGTGCAGGCACCTCATCCTAATATATTTGTCCTTAGCTTTTTACCGATTCCGTAGTTGTTTAGGTCTCACCCCTCCACATCTTTAATGATTTTATACTTTCACCGTTTTACGACAGTTACGTATTCGGTACATGCCACCGGTTAAATGCTATTCTGGAAGATATCGATGATTAGGTCGAAAAATATTAGAAATCAAAACACTAATCGTGAAATTTAATCGATTTCACTTAACATCATCATTTTTCCCTAGCTCAATCTATACCAAGGTTCTACGGTGCAGCCGTTAATGAGTCAAATCGCGCCACCGTTATGGAAGATCGTGATCTTTCGAGAGAAAAAAGCAGTTAGCCACACTCCTAGTTTCTTATTTAAATAAGACCATAATCCACCCCGAGAAAGATGCGCAAATGTACGTAATGCAGAATACGGACACTTCCAGATATGTCGTTCGGAAGACAAATTTAAACAAGTGTCTTCGTAATCCCTTTCAGTTCATTGCCACATGTCACAGTGATGAAATATTTATATGGTCGGAATAACCAAACTTTTAAATGGTAAAATAATAAAACCTTCTCAGTCCCCTCGGTGCGCACGAGTTTTTGTCGACTGAGGTTCCATTAAGCGCACCCAAAGAAGTCAACTTTTTTCGACTTTAATCTGAAAAGGTTTTGCCTCAGATTTAGATGGCTGGTGTTTTTGAGAACTCGAGATTATGCAAACTAGTTGAAGTGTTAAATGTTTGAAAGAAAAGATTTTGGTAGTCTTGTGATCTTGTCTGTCTAAATCAGTAAATATTTTCATATGCTCACCATATCTGTTTTCACATTCCGGCTACTATACTGTCTTAGCCCACGTGCAGTCAATGACTGTGCGGCACTGCCTGGATTAGGCTTGTGCTTTCATACATATATGGTATGGTATGAAAGCACAAGCTTGATCCAGGCAAAGTGCCGCGCAGTCAGAAACTACACGTGGGCTACGACACTGTCAGGTTGCCCGGTCCTAGACAGATATGAGGGGGGAATAGAAATAGTAATGAGACTCCAGTGTGTTTCAGCATGAAGATCACTACCGTTGGCAAATTAATTTAGCACGATGTTAGCCGCACAGCACGGAAATGCTGCACGATCGCACATCCACGCATTTTCATACATATATAAATACTATACTGTCATTTTGAATTGACTAAAAGTATATGAAGTTTTCGAACAAACGGAGATTGCGAACACAAGTAATCAACACCTGGATTTCATTGAGCGCTAAGCTTGCCAGATATTTCTTTAACCGAAAGCTTTAACCTCAGAAGCCTGGGACTAGCAGAGCCGATGGCTTCGTTTAAGTTCAATTAGAAGACATTTACCCGACAACCTTCATTCAGTCTTGGATAATCCAATTAAAAACACCGATCTCAAAGACAAAACATTCGCTTAAAAAGCTATGTTGAGTCATGTTTAATACTGAACGCAGCACTAAGTCGTTGCACAACCGGTTTCAAATAAGCCTCTTCAACGCTTACCGGACTATAATTATCAACTGTGTTTGCACGAATATCTTTCGAAATGGGTATAACTAACTTTCTTCTAATTATCTAGTAGAATGCCCTTGGAAAGCGATTCGTTGTACAGCCTATTACCGCTATTACCATAGATATATTCCTCACAATTCTCGATGGCAGGCCATCAGGACCATCATATTTTTCCGTTCAGATATATATATATATTTTTTACACAATCATTTAAAAATGACAAAGTGCCACCCAATCAATTGGGGTGTGGGCGTGATACTACCCGGTTGCCCAGGCCGAAGTAGAGGAGTTGATCTTGAGGACTCCCACCTCAAGCCTTTGGCCCGAAAGCCTAACCCGCAAGGCAGCGGAGCGAGATTAAGGATCGCACCTATCGGGGCCGGATACTGTAGGTACAGTTCACAAGCCATTCGCGAGGTAGAGACCAAGCAGGGACTCCCGACATCATCCCAACCAGTCGAGCCGGTGATCCTTGTGGATTCATACGCCTCTTCTGGTATACAATGTCCGCGAGGGACAAGGAGACTGTGTTTGTCTGGCTTCTCACCATTGACCAACCTGGGATGAGTAACTCTGAAGATGCCACGAAGACATCACCCAGTATAGCTCAATGGATCATCGAGGCACGCAAGCCGCTGCAAGAAAAACAATCACCTTGCAAAATGCTACATCGCTCAAAAGAACGGTCAATAGAAGTATTAAATGTGAGCAAGGGATTCAAAGTATCGCTAACTCTTCTACACACACTGGGCACTTTACACAGATGTTTAATCGTGGTGTACTCAGGTGTTACACAAACAACACAGTACTAAAATGATTTACCGCCGGTTGTGAGTTGCAGAACCACGATTGATGGTTATTGACATTTCTATTATAATAATTCCTTGTCTATCTATTACTGGGCAACCTGATAAGACCTAAGCCCACGTAAATTCTATGACTGCGACACAATTCTTGAATCAGGCTATGATTGTATATGTATGTACACACTGCAAATGGTCCAGCAGAGCTGCATTGTCGAAGTCACAACTGGCATTGATGCCGTCGCCAAGTGTTATATTATTATTATATTTGCACAATCTGATACAGATATGGTGCCGTTCAACATAAATAATGAGATGTACAAAGCGAGAAGGGGGTACAAAGCGTTGTCATCATCGTCATCGTTGAACGTAGGCATGATACTACCCGGTTGTCTACACCGAAGTAGGGAAGATTTCGTTTAGGGGGTCCCACCCCGAGCCTTTACCCACAAGGCAGTGGAGCGAGAGAGGTTCGCACCTATCGGTGGCCGGTGACCGACGAAGCGGTTCATAGGCCCTTTTCTGGGAATTTCCAGTTCGGAGCCCGATAACCCCGTTCATAGGTTGGTGACTTCAGTTTTTGCCTGTGCACCATACAATGTCCTTGGATAGGACAAGGGGCAGTGACTTTTGGAGCGGCGAGTCACATCCGCCGCGTCGTGATGTCATCATTGGATTTTTGTGGCTTTTTATAAGGAGAACGCTTGCCAGGCGAAAACCCACCACACCCTCAGACACCACCGCCGAACCTTTCGCTGAGCTCGGAGAACCGAGCCCACCCAGCTGGCACCACGTGGAGGTATTTCGGCAAGCCAGCCAAGTGTTAAGGTGCCTATGTGCTCCATCGAGTTACCCTTCGACCACACGTAGCTGAAGCATCTGTTTGGGCTAATCCTAACAGAATTTGGCAGGTAACTTTTGTAGCTACGTTTGAGCCACCGCTGTAGTTTTACTGTGCTACTTCTCGGAAACGTGTAGCAAGACCAATCTGTATGGACTGGTAAGGTTATATAAATTCACCAATTTCTGTCAAGCTTAATTGTCTGGGAAGTTATGGCCGCTATCCAAAATGGCAACTCATATGACGGTTTTGCACGTCTGAAGGACCCTTCAAAACAGCCCTGTACTTGGTTTCATTGCTGACCTGCGGTTGAAGTGTAATCGAGTGTATTCATTCGAAACTATCATCTGAGTGTCATAGACAATTTCCGGGTTGAAATCTCTTCACTGTCTTTTCTACTGAAAAAAATCAGAATAAATGATATCTCGTTCAAGTTTCTTCACAACATGAATCAAGGGTGGCTTCTGTTGAATAAACAAGCCCTGAGAGTAGAGGACCACCACGTGAGTAGCGTGCTTGCATTACTCAGTTCAAGATTTCAAGTCTTTTGGAAATTACATTCGTCCGCGAGTCTTCGATTCCCTTATCAACGTGAACAGGAGAAACTCGTCATCATATTGGCCGAGAAGGGAATGGCGGGTTATGCGCAGGTCCAACCATTCCCTTTGACGTTCTAAGGGGTTAAGTTTAAGCACGCTCCGTATATCATTGTATGTAAGGTGGAGCATAATATACACCACATTTGTACCCCTCATTGTAATTTCTCTAACTAATCACATTCGCCTTTAGACTGTGCGTACGCTACAGGAAGCTCATATTTTAACAGCAGAGGAACATGTGCCGAGAATTTCAGAAAATAATCGGCATATTAAACAGTGGAACTGTATCAGTATCAATATCACAGGGCGATAGTCGACCAAGTCGAAACGAGTGCCCAGATTTTTTCGGAGGTGTGCTTGAAAACACCCGCCACTACCAGGATTGATTCGGAAGTAACACAGGGGTGTGTAACTGTGAATGGAAGATGGGAGATGTCTCATCACCGAAAGGTGAGAGAGTTATGCATGTTGCATGTCCAATCGAATGAAAAGACGATGGATAGCAGTTTATTACCACAAATGCGAAAAAATGAAAAAAAGAAACTCTTTTTTGTGTTTCAAAATGTTTTTCGAATATTTTTGTGTTTTTTGATCATAAAAATGAGGGATTTAGTCTCAAGGGTAATGCTCCGGGAAGAGCACCTGCCACCGTTCGTCCAGCCCATGTTTGAACGCAATTACTGAAGTTGCCAAGATTAGTTCTGCGGGAAGTGAGTTCCACGCGTTCACTATACGGATGCTAAAGAAGTGCGTTCTGGATTCGAGCCTGGTGTGCTGTTTACATAGCTTGAGACTGTGCCCTCGTGTACCAACCAAAGGAAAGAACCGAAAGAAGTCATCGAATTCGAGACAACTTAATCCTTTGACAACCTTAAAGGTCTCTATAAGATCTCCCCTGAGTTGCCTCCTCCAAGGCATTCGACCGTGTGCATCACGACATCCTTCTCCTTAAACTCGCTTCCTACGGCGTTGGATCATCCCTGGTATCATGGATGAAATACTTCCTATGCGATCGCTCTCTCTGTGTTCGTGTGCGCGACTGCTACTCAGCCCCCTTTCCAATCAAGTGTGGTTTGCCGCAAGGTTCGGTTCTTGGTCCAAGACTCTTCATTATCTTCATCAACGATATCGGACAAGACATTGAATCCCCGTTCCTCCTCTTTGTTGATGATGTCAAACTTTGGCGCTCTCTCAAATCGTCTGATGATTCCCGTGTCTTACAAGACGACTTAGATTGCCTACATTGTTGGTCCTCACGAAGCTAACTAGGTTGCACAGAACAATGCGAACGCGCAGCAGCTGCAGCCAACCGCAACACCGGCCTACTTCGACGCGCCCCCGGCAAGTTCGACCGGTTTCTCTTCCCGACTCTGTTGAACATTTACATTCGGCCACACTTGGAATACGCAGTGCAGGCTTGGCGGCCGTGGCTATGCAAGGACATGTCACTCCTCGAAAACGCCCGACGGCGTGCGACAAAGCTCGTCCGCGGTATGCGCCACTTGCCATACGAGGAGAGATTACGCCGTTTAAACACATACTCCGTTACGTACCGTCTTCTCCGTGGAGACATGATACTTACATACAGGATACTGAGCGACCCCTTCCATCCATGCAGCTCCCTACTCGTCCCATCCATCAGCACAAATCTCCGAGGACATGGACTTAAATTGCTACATCAGCAAAGTCGACTTGAATGTCGCAGCAGGTTTTTCTCGATGCGAGTCTGCAGTCCATGGAATGCTCTTCCATGCAAGCTTTTGAATCCGCTTCTTTCGGTTCTTTCAAAGGTCTCCTCGATTCCCACCTCCATGAAATCTCCCACTCCCAAGACACTAATACCCCCTCGTGGCAACGGTAAGTTCTCTTTCTGTGCCATTTGCATTTTCGTCACTACCCCTCTAACACTTTTACAGTTTCATTGCTCTTCCAGATCCCAGTATCGGAAGTCCAAGCGCACGCAGTCTCAGCTGACCCTGTTCCGGAGGATGTGGTGGGTAGCGGTGTCCCGGGTTGACGCCCTACCTGTCCAAATGCCACAAAAATCCACTGATGGTGCAGGCTAACGCGAATGTGGCCCGCTATAAGGCCTTGGAAACTCGTACATTTTACTATTCTTTTCTTTTCGATTCACCGCACAATCAACCCTGCGGTTTTGTACAAGCTCCCCACTTTTTATACCGTAATAAACTATTGATCTATTGAAGTGAGAAAAGTCCTAGTGTTAATAGACGATTTTCATAGTTGGTGTATGCTAACCCCTCGATCATGCGAGTGGCCAGCTTCTGTACCTTTTCTAGCTGCACGATATCCTTATGGTAATACGGCTTCCAAGCTTGGATACGGTATTCTAAATGTGGCCTTACTATTGCCTTGTAGAGGGGCAATAGCACCTCAGCTTTTCTGCAAGTGAGGGTTTGAGAAAAGCACACAAGTACTTAGTTTGACCAAAAAACATTAAAAGAACTCGAAAGGTTAACTTCCAGTGAGTTTATCGATGAGTACAGAAGATAAGTGATTTATACCTAAACTTAGAATGCGAATGAGAGTAACAATCAAATACTTCAATTTTCGCGGTTCTGCAAATCCTTTCAAATAACGCGATAGGTTCAAGTTCAGTTCAGTTCAGTTCAGTTCACTTTGCACTGGACAGTATGTGGCTAACGAGCCAATCGAGCTTCCAGGATTTCTTTCGGTGTAAAGCTGCAGAGAAGCACCCCCCTGCCAAAACGATTTTCTTTTTGTCTGTTTGAAATCTTCGACGATCACGAAACCAAGAGATCATCCGGATTCAGTTCAGTTCAGTTCAGTTCAGTTCAGTTTGCACAGGATGATATGTGGCAGAGTCGCAAATCGAGCGTCCTGAAGCCAAAAAAGCGTCCACCACTTCGAACAGTAGGTTCAATGTTCTTCTGGTATGACTTTGGCTGGAATGCAACAGAAAAACTCCCCTCACCTAATAGGTGAGGAGAGACATTAGTGCGTTCCAACGACAAATTGAGGAACAACTATAAAATTAGGGATAAAAATTGGGAAACACAAAGCGTCATATCGAGTCTAGTCTATATTTGAAGCACGTTACTGAAGTAGAACAAACTACCTCTTCGTGTTTCAATGATTCACTACCCTTTCGCTAAAGAAGTGCTTACGTGCATTTGACCTGACATGTTGGTTTGCCAGTTTCAGTGAATGGCCTCGAGTACCTACTACTGGCGCGAGAGCATACAAATCAGCCGGATCAATAGAACTAAAGCCTCTAACGATTTTAAAGTTCTCGATCAGATTCCCACGTAGTCGCCTTCTTTTTAGCGAAAAGAGATCTAGACTCAACAGTCGTTGTTCATACGACTTCCCAGATTGCCCTTTAATCATACGAGTAGCTAAGCGCTGAACACCTTCAAGCGTGGCAATGTCCTTTTCCAAGTAAGGAGACCAAGCTTGAACGCAATACTCGAGATGAGGTCTCACTATCGCTTTATACAATAAGATGAAAACCTCCGTGAACATGCAGGATAAAACTGATCGGAGGCGAAAGAGTTGGTTCCTAGCACGTTGTGCAGCAGCTGCATATTGATCAGCTCATTTAAAGTCCGCTGAAACCTCAATACCTGAGTCCCGGACTTTTGATACCCCAGTTATCTCCAGTATGTTATCAGGTCCAGCAACCTGCAGCTTCGTTGCAGCTTTGGACAGAAGATAGCTTTTGGAGAAGTTGACTGGTAGATCCCACGTGAGAGACCACTTGATGACCTTTTCTATATTCTCAAAAAGATCCTGTTTGTTCAGCGACCCGATAAACTTGACATCATCTGCAAAAATATAGCAGGGACGCTTAAGCGAGGCTGCCAAATCACCGATGAAGATAAGAAAGAGTAGTGGGCCTAGTACTGAACCCTGCGGGACTCCACTAACAACTCCTGCTTTCGCGGAATACATATTGCCTATGCGAACTCGAAAATACCGATTGCTCAAGAAATTTGTGATCCAGTTCTTTAGAGGGTCATCGATACCTATTAGTCCAATCTTCATTGCAAGCAACCTGTGGTTTACCGAGTCAAAGGCCTTACAGAAGTCCAAGTAGAGAACTTCGACCTGATGGCCTTTATCTAGCCTCCTAGTGACCTCATTAGGAAAACATAATAGGTTCGTTGGGCAAGACTTTCCTTTTAGAAAACCATGCTGAGCAGAGTTTAGTAACGAACCAGAGACAATGTGGCGACAGATCCTATCACTAATAAGTCTCTCTAGGGTTTTGCAAAGAATACTAGTAAGGCTTACAGGCTTGTAGTTGCAAACTGGAGATCGGCTGCCACCTTTATGTATAGGAATCACATCAGCCTGCTTCCAAGCACTCGGAATATACCCATACCATAAAAATGCCTTTAAGAGGCGACCCACCGGTTGTGCTAATACAGGCGCCAGGTTCTTAATAACTTGATGGTGAATACCATTCGGGCCCGCAGATTTATGTGGATTAGTTGCTTCAAGCGCAAGTCTAACCTCATTATCAGTGAAAATTATTTCATCGAGGGTAGGAACGCTATCTGACCTTATGTCTACTGGCATATTCGGGAGATCAGTTTGGCGACCAGGCCTATGAACAGCTCGAAAATTTTCGAGAAAAGCCGAAGCCTTTTCAGAATTTGAATCTAGTTGAGATCCATTGTCCAGTTGAAGGTTGCCTATGCAATCGCGAGTTTTGCCTTTGGATTGTGCATAGCTATAGAAACGCTTTGGACACTGTCTTATATTACATACCAGTCGTGCCTCAAAGTCACGTTTTGCCTTACGTTGGCATCCCACAACATTATTTTTAGGTAGGTTATACCTTGTCCAGGCCCATTGTGTCTGAGAAGCTTCGTAAGTTTTCCAGGCAAGGTCCCGGATTTTAATACCACTGTGCATCGATGGTGTCCACCACTGTGGCTTGTTGCGTCTTTTGACGTGCACCAACGAAACAAATCTGTCTTGCAGTGTAGACAGACAATTGTAAATAAGCTGCCAGTCTGCTGCCATATCATCACCAGAAGATTGTGACAAGATCTGATCTGCTTCCTCTGAGACAACACTCCAGTCTACCCTATTGAAGTTGCGCTTCAGTTTCGGAGGCGGTTTGTCATGCCTGACAAGTAGCTGGAAACTAATCATGATATGATCACTTTTCCCTAGTGGAGAAAGATATTGCACCTGTCGAACCATGTGCTCATTCGAAGATATTACAAGATCCAGGACCGAAGGTTCACAGCCATGCCGGAACCTTGTAGGCTCAGTTACATGTTGGCTCATATCATGATTCAAGATTCAAGAATTTATGGTCACAAAAAGCACATAGCTTCACAATTACCATATCATAGTAAATATACGTTCAGGAAATAGGTATAAAATAAACATGTAATATCAAGTATAGTAAAGTTGTATAGTTACCATTAGTCAATACGCAGGTGTCATCAAATCGTTATACAACAAATAAGTATCCAAATGTCGAATGAACGTTTCGATGCTGGGAGAGATGACAAGAGTTTCGAGGAGGGAATTCCAACGGAAACAGACACGTACACAATAAAAATGTCGGCGACAGCTGATACCGGAGTGGGAAATTTGCAGTGTCGCTGAGTGACTGCGTGTATGACGTGACTGACGGTATTCGAATAAATGTTTTAAGGGATGATGTGGGGTATTTAATATTTTATATGTTAGTATCACATCGCTTCGAAGGCTTCTTTGAATGGGAGTGGGGAGCCTCAGTTTTTGCAATCGTTCCTCGTACGTTAGTTTCCGAAAACCTCTTACGAGTTTGGTTGCGCGATGGTATATTTTGTCAAGCAATATTACATCCTTTTTTAACCACGGAGTCCAAGCTTGTGATGCATGGTTGGAATTATATAGGCCTTCATGATGGTTGGCAACGTTCCAGGCGAGAAGGTTCTGAAAATCCCTCGCAGCATATCTATAAGCTTGGAAGCACGCTAGTAGATAACCTCACAATGCAGGCTGTTCTTCAGGCTGCCGCATACCCAGACTCCAAGATCCCTTTCCGATTCGGTCCAGCTCAAAATCATCTGCCCAAAGTGATATTGGTACTGGAATGGCTTATCAATTGGCAACACCTTGCATTTTTGGATATTGAATGGCAAATTATTCCGTACCGACCATTCGTGTAGAGCTGTCCCGAGGACTGAACCTTGCGGTACGCCACTAGAGACATCAATAGCCTGTGATAGTACCGCATTGATTCGAACGATCGCCTTACGCCCACTGAGGTAACTTTCAAGACATATGAGTAGCTGTCCACGGAATACCATCTGCTCCAGCTTTTGTTTTAGTCGAAAGTGAACAACGTCAAAAGCTTTAGACATGTCCAGATAACAAGCGTGGATGCTAGCTCTTTCGTCAACCGCTTGGGTCCAGTCATCTAAAACCGTCAACAGGTTTGTCAAGCATGAGCGAGATTTACGAAAACCATGCTGCGCTACAGATAGCATATTTTGTGATTCCACGTGATGAACTATATTTTCTGTCACTGTACGCTCTAGAGCTATGGATATCACCGGAAGTAGGGTGACAGAACGGTAGTTTGCCGGATCTAAACGTCTACCGCCTTTGTAGATGGGTGAGATTACCCCTGTCTTCCACTCTGTTGACACCACTCCTTCAATTAGAGAATGTTTAAACAATTCACACAAAGGTTTACCCAGCTGCTGGTCACAGGATTTTAGTATAGTCGGAGTGATCTCATCCGCTCCATGGGATTTCCTAGGGTTCATTCGACACAAATGTCGTTGTATAATCACTGGATTTATCTCGATCTCAGTCAGCTGTTGCGTCACTGTTGATGGCGGTAATTCTTTAGTCGATCGAATCGCTAACGGACTAAATACTTTAGCATAAAATTGAGCGAGAGCATCAGCTGTTCATTTTGCTGAGACTGTTAAGCCATCGTCAGTAATAACAGGAAACACCCCTGCTTTCACGCTCGATCGAGCATTGACAATCCGTTAAAGCAATTCAGGATTCCCTTCCATTTTCCAAGAGAGAAAGCCATGGTAATTTTGCTTGTCTTCTTTGATGAAAGTGTTTACTTTGCCACGACGCATCAGTCTTGGTATTTCTGTGTTGAATCCAAGCAGAGTTCTTTTGCCCGATCCATTTTCTTGTGCGACTACGAAGCTTAAAGCGAAAGTCGCTTAACCTTCGTTCATTAACAAATCGCGAATTTTGATATATGTTTGACTGAAGTCTTTCTGTGATTGCGGTGCAATGTGTTTCCGTGTTGTGATAATCAAGCACTCGGCAATTTACTAACCCAAGCGCGTCACGTAAACTCACGTAGTCGATTCTTCTGAATAGTTTTGCGGACTCACATACTCGTCTAGCGCTGCATACATATTCAAAACCTAACACAAGATGATCACTTCGACCGATATAGGCAATGTAGTCAACCCCTTCAACTGCTGTTGCCTCGGAAGTAAGGATTAAATCCAAAACGGACGGTAACTCTGATCCTCTTTTGTGAGTAAAGTCGGACACATGGTTATGCAGTGGAATCATGTCGATCAGCTGACGGAATTTATAATCAGTTGTGTGTAGATGATGTTCTGATCTGTTAAAAAGATGAGGAAGGTTGAAGTCCCCCATGACCAGTAATTGGGAGCTTCGCATCTATCCGGCATATTTTAGAGCCTCTAATACACTGTGGTTTTGAGCATCCGTCGAAGATGGAGGGCGATATATTATACCAATGATGCAGTCGTCCTGTGACTCCTGTGTAAGGCTACACCAGAGGTTAAGTTCTGATTCGAGGTTGGGATCGTGAATCTTCATGCACTGAAGACGTTCGTGAAAATATAAAGCCACACCACTACTTTTTCGTGGACGATCGTTCCGTAATAATATCATGTTTGGGATCGACAGATCCCTTTCATTCATACAACATTGAAAACCAAGTTTTAGTCACAGCAACGAGGTCTGGTGAGTATCGTTTGCACAGCTCGGTTAGTTCAGCCAATTTATTAAAGAAACTTTGGGCATTCGTATAGAGACACTTTATTGAGCTTTTAGCATGTAACAACGAGTCAGTAACAGTATTTATTGGTCCGACGCTGTCGACGTCGGACTTTTGTCGTTTTGTGATGCAAGTTGAGATATTTTCACTGGCGACTTTAAATCAGATTCGGATGCTTTGCAATGGAAGGCTGCAATTTGGCTTCAACAACTTTGGGTTGCACAATCTAACGTTATCGGGTAATCTCTTTCTGTATAGTTTTAGTTCGGATCGGACAGCATCTTCCATACTACCTGACAAAAATGTAATCTTAAGTGGATTTGAACATTTTTCTTGATAGTTTGGCGAGCAAGGTATTCGGTATGTGTCGACGACTACAGAATTTGAACAGCCCATAGTCTCGGCAATAAATGACCACTGTTTACGATCGTGCTCTTTTCTTTCGTAAACCGCTGTGGCTCCTGTATTTTCAGAAACGTCGAGCAGAATAATACTCCTTGATGCTGCTTGATCCCCACCATTGTGTGTTCGTTGCCTTTCCCATCAAGGTACGTCAGCATGTATATGTTGGTATGAGTCACTTTGTGTTTGGAGCAAATACGAATTGAGTAGGACATTTTCCATGTCCCTTTTGTTAGCAAAAGTGATCTTGAGCAAACGTGGTTTGTCTTGGTTCGGAGACTTCGGGTGACGAGCGAGCCGAGTTACCGATACCGAGTGTATACCATCTAAGCCAATTCGATTGCAAATATATGACCAATTCTCAAGGTCATATTTTTGCCTTACATGGAAGAGCGTGATTTCTGACTCAGTAATATTGGTGCAGATTACGCTTAAATTCTTCCCGTGTTTAATTGAGTATATTGGCTCCTTATGATGCGAGACGGTTTTGCTCAGAACTTCCTCTTTCGCCTGAAGTGTAGGCGTCTGTGCTCCTGTCAAAAACGTACCTGCTTTAGTCACCATATGGGCAAGTGTTGGGTTGTCAGTGTGTGATGCAACTAGACGTTGGGGAGTCTTGGCTATATTGTTCGCAATTTTATTCGATGATGACCACGCGAAGCAGGGTTCAATAGGACCATTTTTGTTGTATCCGGATACGCACTGACAACACTCAGTCAAGGGTGCGCTTTTTGGTGTAGTTTTCTCATGCTTTTAACCGCCTTGAGCAACATCTATTTCGGGTAGAATTGTGTTGACAATTGTATCTACTGAACGTGGTTTAAGTGTTTCCTCAAATTTTGGATAACATTTTTCTAAAATCTCTATTCGAGATTCTAGCTTCGCCTCATGGGGAAGATTTGTATTTATATCACTAGGCTGTTTATTTCGACATGCACTACATACGTAGCAAACGCCGGGGAAATCAACGTCCTTAATAAACAATACCAGTTCCTGCCTTAGGGCTTTGTCACAGTTGGTATGTATTTTACCCAGGCAGCCAAAACATTTAACCACATGAGATCTGGCACTCACCCCTTTGTTACAGATTTGACAGACATAACGTGCTGCCTTCTTTGTCTGGGGCTTCAAGTTCATCCTTCGTGTCATTGTTACAATCCAGCGAGTGATGAATCGGTGCACTTGGCGATGAGGTTGTTTATAGACCGATAGCTACCGGTAGAGTGCATGCGTTGGATTTGAGTGACGCGATCCAATAGGTAAAAAGCAAATGATTTTGAATCAACGTGATGCTGTTCAACAAGTTCTGATCTGACAGAGTTTTAAAAACTATCATTCGATTGAAAATGATGTGAAATTTTCAACAGTACCCGAATAGGACCGATATTCTTAATCGCCAGGGATATTTCACGCGTAGGTAAACTTGGGTTAAAACTTGAAAATTGGATTTTCATGTATTCACCTCGTTCAAAGTTGAAACAGGTATATTCTGAAAGAGCAAATTAAGACGAGTCCAATGATATCTAGTCTGTCCAGCTCAGACAAGCAAGTGAGGAAATAAATTCAAAAGTATGAGAGCACAAAAATATGCGTCCGCACAACACGTCAACTGTCATATGAAGTCTTTAGACATCTTATCAGCTTGGCAGCTCTGGTTAGGCCAAGATATGTGTGGTAGATTGAAATCAGCTACCATAAGAACCTGAGACCCAAGCGCACGTAGTGAACTCAAATTCTCAAGCAAGTTATACATATCCTGTACTCCTGAATGGGGACTCAAATAAACGCACGCTATTGCCGTAGATTGCTTATAGGAGTGAATTAGACAGTAGCTAAGTTGCACATTGCGCGTGCCAAGCCTAACGTTTACCTCTAATGTACGGAGGCCTAACCTGAGAAGAATAGCAACACAGCCACCTTGTAATGCACCCGGTCTATCACACCTGATCACGAAATAGCTATTACCAACTATATCGGGAATGTCATCAGATGCAAAGAGCCAGGTTTCTGTCAGTGCAGTTACATGCGGTCTCAACTCATGTGCAAGAATGGAGAGTAAAGACCATTTGTTTCGGATGCTACATGCATTCCCGAGTAGCACTGTGGCGGCAGTGTCACGTAATCTATTCCCAATTAGTCCTTCGTGATTTTTGGGCGGAGTACCCGAGAAGTCAGCACGTTTTTTGGCGTGCTGCTGGCGATAGCCGATTCACCTGGTGCGGCCTGCACACCAGCTGTACACTGCAGGCTGCTAACCACGAGCTGTGGAAATACAGGGATAATACTACAACCACAAACCTCATCTTTGGACGCTTCCAAGATTTCTGCAGCTGATGAAGCCCCATCCTTTTCGGATGAACGGCGCCTTCGATTGGACGTTACTTCGTAACGAGAATCTATTAGCTTTATGAAACCCCGCTGGTCGTTATTAGAGGTCTTTACAATGTGATTACTCCTATTTGAAGCGGAAGTGTATTGTCTTATCCGGGAGGGAGGGTTGTCCGGCTTAACCTGCAGTTTGTCTAGAGTTGCTTCGGCGATGTGGTCAGCCTCATATAGTAAAGCGTCCCGATCCGCCTGGTATTTGAATTTTACCAGGATTGGCCTGGGGCGATTATCCATCTTCTATTTTCCAACACGGTGAATTTGCATTGTAGGAGTAGAAGGCCTCAGACCTACAATCCGGATAAGATCGCTAATACATCTGCGATGTAAATCTTTTCTAGACTTCGATTCCTTAATAAATGGCTCTGCTCGATTAAAAACCAATACATTTCATGTTCTAGTTTTTTGGAGCAAGGGTGCCACGCAGTGTATCGACTTGCCTGCGCAAGTCATTCAATTCCTGGATAATGTGATCCAGTGCGGGTGATCCAGCAACATTTTCATGTTGCTTCCGTTGGGTAGTAGCTTTATTTGTCTTCCTGCGCCTCTTCGGAATCTCTGCTACAGTAACCACCCTGCTAATAGAAGCTCGCATTGGAGAACGAGATAACTGGCCATTTATGTCTGCGTCCTGTGTGGATGCAGTTTTTTGGCGTTCTTAGTAGCACGCTTTCAGATTTGACCACCTTAAAGAAGGTAGCCTGCTTGATAGGACGTCGGAGCTGGCTAGATTTGTGAGCTATGCCCGTGCCAGCCATTGTATCAGAACTTATACTAGCCCTCACAACAGATGCACAAGTTGAAGCGGATACAGAATCTGACGAGCAAGGCAACGTCTGACTATTCCTTAGCTTTAAACAAGCGGCGTCTGTGGCAGCCTGATGACAGCCGCTACAGTACCACTGCAACCAGCGATACTTCGCATAAATCCCATAGTGAGATTCATGTATACCTGAGCAGCTAGGATGCGCCCAACGCTTGCAAGCTGTGCACTCAATTCTCTTAGCCACCATTTTGCCACATTTGACATTGAGGCAGGAATTTCTAGTACTCATATCTGACAGATAATAGTATGAGTAATGAAAAGTTACCAAAAATACAATCCGATTTTATCACTAGCGTAATTAGTCAGCAAAAATAAATAAATAAATAAATAAATATTTTATTCTTGGAATATGGATAATATAAAAAATAGTGATTTTATTTTACTGCAATTTCAAGAAATAGTGAAAAGTCCTAATGATATTTTATCGGAGCATGAAAAATACAACCAAAGTCCATCCAAAAGTCCAGTGGATTGTATTTAGGGAGCACCGCGTTATAACCGATGTAGGAAAAAGAGCAGTTTCTCTTCTCTCCCTGGTAAGAGGTCAGGTGAAAAAGAATCGTATATAAAAACGGGAAACTCTAGCATTTGCTTGATTTACGGCATAATGCTGATATGTGATCTACTTAAGCTTGTATAGCAATTAAGGAGAGTATTCAGGAAACAACTTACCCCAGTTGCGGTCCAAACCCTGCTCAAGACTCAAGACAGAACTGCAGGATATGAGTTCTTCTAGAATAATCTTCCACCCTAAGCCTGGAAAAGTGTTTCCTGGAGTCTAGCCGACAACGCTTCTTAGCAATTTTGAGTGAATGGTGCCCAGCTCGGGACTAAAGGTAAAGAAGTCGTTCGTTCGCACGCCACTTATACGCTTCAAGACCGTAACAGTTCCAATTAAGTCACCTCCTAAACGACGGCGCCTGAAGGAGAAAAGATCGAGAGATATCAGGCGTGCAGCGTACGGCTTCCCTCGCTGACACTTAATCATGCAATTTGCGAGACGCTCTACGATTCCAAGTCAACGATTGTCCTTTTTATAGTGAGGACACCACGCCTGAACACAATATTCGAGATGCTGCCGAAATAATGTCCAGTGAAGGTTCGGGAATACATCGGGTCTTTTGCTCGATAGCACTGATTTCAGTAGAAGATGTACCTTTAGTGCACGCTGAGCTGCAGCGACACATTAGTCCTCCCATTTGAAGTCAGTTTTAACCCGTACTCCCAAATCCCTAACACACTGTGCGGCGTTAACGCGGAAGGAATTCCCAGACACCTGGACCGATATCTTATCACCCAGTGTTGATTAGATTTTGCTCTTATTAATGTTCAGTGGGAAGTCCTACATGTATGACCACTTTATGACTCGCTCAGGGTTGTCCATGAGGTAAGCTTCATCCGATTATCTGATGTACTCCACATCGTCAGCGAAAATTGTAGCATGAACACTTCAAGGCTGACGACAAGTCATCAATGAAAATTACGTATAGAAGAGGACCGAGGACCAAAACTTGAGGGACCCAAATGATCACTATTTTCATCAGTCTCACCATTGACTGTTTTTCATATTCGCAAACGTAAATTATTAAATAAATAAATTTTATTCTCGGAAATCCAAGGCATGATGACCATGATCAATGAATTCCAAAAGGTTTGTACAATCAGTATGAACATTTGCAAAAACAATTTTCAATGTCATTTCTTCAGCGGAATTTAACGTCCAAAAATATAAAGTTAAGAGTATTTAAAAGTTACTTTCAGATAGTCCGTACGTGATCTGATATAGTACAAAAACACAGGTATTGCGAAGAAAAGTCAATGAATGATCCAGGAAGCACTGATGTTTGACGGATAAGGTCCATCGAGGATAAGTGGAGAATCTCTGTTGCTGATGTTCCAAATTTTTCATTTTGATTGATCGAAATAAATCGATCTTTCTTGAATATGAATCGTTTCCTTGTCCGCTAGGCGAAGGAAATTTATTTCACTAGGTTGAGGTCAGAGGGACCGTTTCATTTGGGTGCGGATTCACAATTTAACTGTGAAGAAAATACTCAAAAGCGAGAGAATGTTGTTTCTAACGTTATGAAAATTTATTTAATATCAATACCCAGGATTGCCATTATTATATAAATCATCAGGCAGAACATCTAAGTTAAGAAGATTGCAAATTTTATCTATGGTAAGAAATGAAGCCAGATGTGATTTGAATTCATATAAAGAGAAACTCATTCTTGGGAGGAGATTCCACAGTTTAGCATATTTATTCAAGAAGAAATTGTTCCTAACTTTAGTACAAAACCTTGGTAATTTAATAGTTTTTCCACTCTTTCTCAAGCTATAATTAGAATCATGTCTCATATGAAGATTCGAACTTATTTCTATATTATCCGTTGACAGTATTTTGAAGGATAAGATGGGATTATGCTTCAGTCTGCGTAACCATAGTGGATCAAGTTTCAGTTTCATACATCTTGCTCTATAAGATTGTTTGGTGGTATAACCGAAGATGGATTTTGAGAAAGAACGTGGTATCTTTCCTAAAACTTTGCTAGCTGATTTATTTATAATAATAATAATAATAATAATATATTCTTGGATATCCAAGGCATGCAATACATGATCAGTTTATCAAAATTTGAACAGCAAAAGAAAATAGTACTGTGGTGATTGTTCGATTAACGATCAATAATAATCGATCATTCATCACCACTCATTCAAAGATAATCAATAGTACTATCATTCAAGTTCTGATTATCACTCATTCATTCTGATTCTGGTTGTTATTCGATACATACTGTGATTCGAGTGAGCGCGGTTGTTCTCACTTACATTCTTGGGCTGATTATTCAATACAATACAATACAATTCATTACATTTGGTGTCGCGGGCAGTGGGTGCGCCCGAACAGGATACAATTCATACAATTCAGGATACGGTGATTGATACAATTCATACAATTCAGGATACAATTCATACAATTCAGGATCATTTCGTCAGGGCAAATTCAAGTCTAGAACCTCTCGATATAAATTCAAATGCTCGAGAAATAGAAGACTATTGTGAAAGGTTCGAAATTTGGTGTATGACACGACCGAAAGCTGAGAATGATAAAAAATCGGTTCATTTTCTAAATGCAGTCGGGAAATCTGCATATACGTTAATCAAGAATTTAGCCTATCCTGATTCTCCTATTTCTCTCCCATACGAAACGTTGAAGACGCTTTTAATGCAAAACGTGAAACCTGTACATTTCGAGCCAACCGAAAGTGCAAAATTTCATTCCATGGTGTGTCAGCCCAAACAAGGAATTCGTGATTTTATTCTACAATTGCTAATTCAGGCAGCGAAATGCAACTTCGGTGAGTCGTTAGATATGCAATTGAAAGATCGTCTAATTGCTGGAATACATGACAGTATTCTGCAGAATGACCTCTTGAAGCTGCCAAATCCCTCTTTTAAAGATGTTCGAGCTCACTGCGAACAGTATGAAGATGCGTGTGTGGCAACAACAGATTTGTCGCCAGCACAAAATTCCGTCATGTTCAATACACATGAACGTGAAAATGCCAAGGCTCTGATGCAGATAAATGATGATGATACCTTAACTATGCCGCTTGGCGAAAAAGGAAACGTTTACTTTCATACATCCTATCATAGTATGGAGAACACTCCCGTTACTCTGGATATTCAAACTGCATCTGGAAAGACAGTTCGACCGATTCATAACAGTGTCATTGCTCGTGCTAAAGATCTTTCGTTTGATGATGAAAATTTGACTTCCCTACCAACCGATTCAAGTCCTACTCCTGTTAACACGTCAACATCCGCCCGTATCATTGATTCAAACGGAAAATCTAGTTTTCATTACCAAGAAAGTGGCTTCAATGCTTGCAAACTTCAGAATTCATCAGATGCCAATTCAAATAAATCGCCGAACTTATCTTATCAAGCGAATTCAGCAATGCCAACTAGTTCATCCAAACGATTGTCAGATAATATTCTTTTCAAAACCGCTAGAGGAAAAGCCTTATTGTCACCTTGGACTACTGCCATTGAAAAAGCGATACAATTGTTGGTAACTGTGGATGATGTGTCGGGTTCACTAGATCCTCCGTGGAGATCAGAACGTTTGTTGAAAAAGCCGTACTGGGATTATACAAACCCAGGATTATTCGCAAACTGAGGTGGTTGTGGTGATTGTTCGATTAACGATCAATAATAATCGATCATTCATCACCACTCATTCAAAGATAATCAATAGTACTATCATTCAAGTTCTGATTATCATTCATTCATTCATTCTGATTCTGGTTTTTATTCAATACATACTGTGATTCGAGTGAGCGTGGTTTGTTCTCACTTACATTCTTGGGTTGATTATACAATACAATACAATACAATTCATTACAATGACCGAAGTGAGCGGGATTTTTAAACATTTTTTCCGTTCTATAAAGGAAATGAATATGCAGTAGGTAAGAAAAAAATTATCACTGTCTAATAGAGATAAAATTTCATTTAAATTATGTTAAGATTTACGAATGGCAAGGATGCAAGAAACAAATGGAGAACAGAAATGGAAGGTAATTATGGAAAAAGTGGTGCGAATTGTAATGAAGTTGTCATGAAAAAATTGATAAATAAATTATATATGAATAAATTCATGTTTTTACGGAAAGTTTGAATAAGAAGATTGAAAAGGGAACATAAATCCATCGTAATAAGAAAATGTAAGAAAATTGTGGGGGATGAGAGAGGGGTGTGGCTAATAGCAGGGAGGAAGCAGTAGGGTGCTGTGCTCCAATACTCTTGAAGAATTGTCGACCAATCGAACCAAAATGTGTTCACCAGCCGGATTTTCGTTATCTGCAGGAGAATGAATCACATACGGACCAAATCTCGGGCGGATAGGTTTCGAGCCAATCACAGTGATGGTTCGTTATTCGAAGACACTGGAATATAATGAAAGATTTTCTCTTCACCAGCACGGTGAGAGGTCATCAAAGTAAAATAGTACATCATTTAAGAAATAAGAATGTACATTTAAAAAAACATAATGTTTTATTATTTTTTTAGTTTTTTTTACGTTTTTTTTTCATTTTTTTGGTAGATTTTTTAATATTTTGCACGTTAAGATAAAAAATGAGACATTTCTAAGCCTTGTGAGAAATAAAAGACAGTTATATAGATAATGGTGTATAGAAAATGTTATCGAAGGCAATGTTAAGATTAATTTGTGTAAAAGCATTTCTAGGGTCAGGTAACCTGACACTTGAATGGCCAGTTATCGAGAGAATACTATCTGGCCTCATGATATACTAATATATGCAGATATATAAGCAGATAACGGTTAAGGATATGGTTATATGGTAAAAATGATTATAAAACGCACGGTTACGATGAAGATGTGTAACAAGATATTTAAGGGTCAGGTAACCTGACACTTGAGTGGCCAGTTATTCAGAGAATACCATAAGACATCATGTTATACTAATGTGTGGAGAAAGATGTGGAATTAGAAACCTGGAATCCCATGAGAGTATAGAATATCTAGAGAAGAGTTTATCTTAAGAATTTGGGATAGTGAGTGAACGGTAAGAGTTTCTATAAGCGTTTTAAATTTTCCTGTAGATGTGCATATACGGAAGTTAAGAGGAAGAGAATTCCAAAGTTGTGCATATCTAATTAAGAAGAAGTTACGTCTAACTTTAGCGCGAGAGAAAGGGATATTCAATAGCCTTGTCCGATTACGCAGATCATATTGAATATAATCGCGAAATCGCATGCCAGATTGAAGCTTAACTCGCTGTTGAGTAATGATTCGGAAGAAAAGAAGCAGATTCAGACGAATTCTGCGTAGCCATAGTGGTTCGACACTCAGCAAATTAAACCTTTCATGATAAGGCAGAGGGTTAGAATAACCCAAAGTTATTTTGGTGAAATTACGTTGAAGTCTCTCTAAGAGAAAAGAATCATGCCTCCCCATGTGGGAATATATGATATTACAATAATCAAGAATTGGCAGGACCTTCATTTTATATAATGCAATTTTAATTTCACGTAAGAGGAATTTATGGTTAATTAAACTAAAGTTTTGTCGTGCTCTCGTGAGGAGATGTCTTGCTTGCTCATTAAAATTCAGAGAAGAGGAATACCTAAATCCGAGATCCCTAACTTCTGTAGAAGGAGTTATGGTTGATTCATTTAATGTAAGTGTGTCACAGGGGATTAAGCAGCGTAATCCCATATAGTGTGTCTTAGGAGCCGAAAATTCTAATCCCCATTGTGCGCCCCAGCTTGATAGAGATGCAAGATCAGTGTTAAGGGATATCAGAGTTTGTGACATTTCATTAGGTGGAAATGATAGGACGACTTTTATGTCATCAGCGAAGATAAAGAGTTTAGAGTGGTTCACAACACTTTGCAGATCATTAACATAAATGAGAAAAAGAAGGGGGCCTAGAACGCTGCCCTGAATTACGCCACTTGGAATCGGCTGATTAGGTGAAGTAACACCGTTAACGCTAACTGAAAAGGTGCGATCAGACAGAAAAGAATGAAACCAGCTTAATAAAGGCCCATGAATACCTAAATATGATAACTTCAAAAGGAGTAGCGAATGTGGAACCCGATCGAAAGCCTTGCTTATGTCTAGGAATACAATAATTACTGATAATCCTTGGTCTAGTGAACTGGTTATGTGATCTAGATATTCTAACTGGCAGGTTGCACAAGATTGATTGATCATGTTCAACATGCCTTGGACTTCCAAGAATAAAATTTATTTATTTATTTATTTATTTATTTTTGGTTTAGGAAACCATGTTGGACTGGGGAGAACGCATCCGGGCCAAGGTGGTCCAACAAAGATTTCTTAATTAACTTTGATATTATTATTGATATTATTATTTGATATATATTATGTTACAATAGTCTAGAATAGGAATGGTGAACAATTTATACATTTTTATTTTACAATGAGGTTGAATTATAGATCTATGTATAATATTCATACTTTGCTTGGCTTTAGTAATAAGGTGGCGTTTCTGTTCGTTGAAAGTGAGTGATGCAGAATATCGAATTCCTGAATCACGCGTGCTATCAATCATTTGAATTGCGTTATTGTTAAGAAGGATTGATTTATTTTGTATCGGTCATCTTATAAGCAAAAATTTGATTTTGCAGTTGCGAACGTTAGACCGTTATTTGTCGCCCAATCTGCAAGTGCAAGTAAATCATTGTTTAGTTGAGCTATATAAGTTTGTGTTTCATTAGCTGGGAATGTGATAACGACTTTCATGTCATCAGCGAATAAGAACAGTTTGCTATGTGAAATGACGTTATGTATGTCATTGATATATATATAGGAAACAGTAAGGGGCCTAATACGCTACCGTGAATCACCCCACTGGAAATAGGGAGGCTTTGAGATCTATGGCTATTACCTTCAACCAAGTAAGTGCGATCGATGAGAAAAGAAGTTAACCAGGAAAAAAGATTACCACCGATGCCATATGATTCAAATTTCGATAATAATAACTTATGAGCAACAATATCAAATGCTTAAGTTATGTCTAGGATGACAACTACAACTACCACACCTTCTTCAATTGATGAAATAATATAGTCAAGGTATTCAAGCTGGCATCTTATGCACGATCTTCTATTCAGGAAGCCATGATGAGCTCTAAAAATGAAACTTGAAGATAAGTGATTTTGAAATAAACGAGGAGCGCTTGTATGCCATTGTTGGATAAGGCTGGTTATGGGTTTAACCCCATTAAACATGTGTTTGCACACATGTGATTGAACAGGTTGGTCGTACCAGCCTTATCCAACAGTGGCATACTAGCACTCGTTGTTCACCATTCCTCCACTGTTTCAAGCGCATGCGGATCCTGATCTTACTGTCCCTACCTGATGAGTGCAAACAGCACGAAACTGGTCGTGGTGTGTGTGGCGGAAAAGCACGCAAATGAATATTTCGATTCAAGATAGCTCTCTTTACTATTTTTTCAAGTAATCTAGATAGTATCGCTGTGTGGTTAATTGAGCGTTAATTTGATACCGTGTGTTTTGAACCAGATTTATGTCTGGGTGTAATGCAGAGTGTTTCCATTCTAAAGGAAAGATTGCAGATTCGATTGAAGTCAGTCAGTTGTGGTAAAAAGAATTTATACTTGATACAGTAAGTGTGAAATCATTAATTTCACTGAATGCCTTACAAGTTTGACAATGATGCTCAAATCTGACATTTCAGTTCACGGCAAAACAGGGCATTCTGCACCTGTTTTCAGAGTTAGCTATATTCCAGTCAGATACGGCACTGCAAAACCATTTTAGTGTTCATTCGGTTTACTGAAATCTGGTCCACATATCTTGGGTTTAAAACGCTAAACTTACTCAATATTTCTGTTTTCCTCTTTTATATAAAAATTCATTATCAATATATGACTTGCATGAAATGAAATGTTTAATTCTTCAGTGAGTATCGCTTTCAATTCGTATCAAAATAAATAACTGGTTATCATATATTTCGGGAACCTCGTCTGATTCTAAATGGTTTCAGAAAACCTATTCGGAAAGTGATTAATTCTTCGAGTGTACGTGTTATTCTTGTCCCAGTGAAAGGCTCCAAATATGTTAGGCCAATGAATACGCCTCTGAAAATAGACGTTCAAACGTATCATGTTTGTGGAGATTACAGACTGACGCCGAACCCTCGATTGATCAAGCGAACTCGTACAACTGAGGAGACTGAAGCAATCTTCTCACGTTTACGAGGTCCATGTGTTTTCTCGAAATCGATCTAAAGGATGTCTTTTTGTAGAAACCGCTTGATGAAGAATCAAGTGAAGTGAACATTCTATTTGGATTATCTGTTTCACCAGCTGTATTTCATGATGTGATAATTGTGTTCATACTGAACGTTTGTGCGCTCGTCATTCTCGTTTCAAACACTATAACGTGAAATTAAACCCGTATAAATGGATTATCTCTGTTGAAGAGAATAATGGTCTTGGATTCAGTGAATCTTCTAATGGAGTCCGTCCTTACAAGGATCGACTTAAACCTCTGGAGGAGATGAAATCACCGAATAATTTTAGTGAACTTTAATCGGTAATGGAAGTGTTACAATATTATTAGTGTTACAATATCGAAGTTAATCACAAATTTTGCAACAGTTGTCAATTCATTGTTTACATTACTAAATGGTAGAACGTTCGAGTGGACTGCCGAAAATGAAAAGACTATTCGGGTTATTTTATCCTTAATGCAATACAGTGCTCTACATGTTCAGGGCGAATTACGCCAAATTTACGTTCTGTTTTACACACAGATGAATCTTTTCATGAAAATGGTGTTGTTTTAGAGCGAAATGGTCATCCAGCATAGGTCATTCAACGTCAAATGAGTAATGCGGAACAAATTAATATTCCACATCAAAAATTTATGGTCACAAAAAGCATATAGATTCACAATTACCATATCATAGTAAATATTCGCCTAGTAGAAGGGTTTATATTAAATATGTATTATCAAGTATAGTCCAGTTGAATACTTACCATGATTCAATACGCCGGTGTCGTTTAATAGTTATGTAACAAATAAGTATCCAAATTTCGAATGAACGTTTCGATGCTGGAGCGATGACAAGAGTTTTGGGTAAGGCATTCAAAAGGAAACATAATAAAAACATCGGCGACAGCTGATATGAGAGTGAGGTATATGTAATGTCGCTGAGTGGCTGCGTGTATGTCGTGACTCACGGTATACGAATAAATGTTTTAAAGGATGATGTGGGGTATTCAATTTTTTGTATGTTAGTATCATATCACTTCAAAGGCTTCTTTGCAGGGAGGTAGAAAGTCTCAGTATTTGCAATCGTTCGCCGTACTTTAGTTTCTGTAAATCACTTACGAGTTGGGTTGCACAATGGTATATTTTATCAAGCAATAATATATCCTTCTTTAACCACGGAGTCCAAGCTTATGATGCATGCTTCATGGTTGGAATGCAGTAGGCTTTCATGATAGTGGGCGACGTTCCAAGCTAGAAACTTCTGAAAATCCGTCGCAGCATACCTCGAAGCTTGGAAGCACGCTTGTAGATGACCTCACAATGCATGTTGTTTTCCAGGCTACCGCATACCCAGAGTCCAAGATCCGTTTCTTACTCGGTCTAGCTCAAAATCGTTTGCCCCAAGTGATATTGGTACTGGAATAGCTTACCAATTTGTATCACCTTGCATTTTCGGAAATTGATTGGCAACTCATTCCGTACCGACCATTCACAGAGAGCATCTAGATTACGTTGTAGCTGTACACAGTCCGCAGTTGATTGTATCCGCGTCCAAAATTTTAATATCATCAGCAAAGAGAATCACCTTGCATGAGAGCGTCTCTGGTAGGACGTTGATGTACACCAAGAATAGGACTGGCCCGAGGACTGAACCATGCGGTATGCCACTAGAGGCATCAATAACCTGTAATTGTACCCCGTTGATTCTAAACTGTAATGGTTTTCTCGATATGATTTACGGCTTGTACTTAGACAACGAAACGCCACTGGAGGCCACTTACTGCATCTCATAATCCTTCAACAGCAAGTTCAACGAAGAATATCAGATTGGCTGAACTGTTAATAAAATCACCTCCTCCGGAAAAATTAAGGCGTGATTATTCACTCTGAATAAGGGAACTCTATGCTATGTCCACTCAATGCTAATGGAGCTGAAACCGAATTGATTCTAATCAGAAAAGCCCTAGCTTCATATGACGCAATTATAATCTGAAAATCTACATCTGCAATCATGTCGAACATGCAATACCGGCATGGGATCCTTGGTTGAAAATAGATATTCAGATATAGGTAACTTTACATCGCGGAGCCATAAAGTTCTTCCTTTGACTGCCTAATTATGCATACGAAATGCGACTAAGAATATTGAAATTGCATTCAGCTTAATACAGACAGCAACGAGTAGCACTGATCTTTATTTAGACAGTACTTAATTAAATAAATCGTCCATGCAGCCAGCCTGTTCACCTTTATTACAAAACACATTTTCGAGGTCACTATTCTAAACTTTACCATCAGTATAGTGGGATAAACTGCCGCCAATATGTATTTTCCGTTTTAGAATTGCAATAGTGTTACCGTTAAACAACTCACTTGATAAAATACAAAATCATTGACGCTTCTGAAATATAACTATATAACTAGATATCGACACGTATGTTCTCACGTTTGACAATAATATTTATCAATGTTTTTGATAGTTTTTACAATCCGACCCGATGTACATTTTGGTCCATCATGTAGCCCATCATGACCCATCATGATAGTTTTGGCGCGCGCTTGAATACGGTACGTGATCCCAATTACATTTCCATATTACGTTTTCCTCTATACGCTACATACCGGAACCGATAACTTGTGATAATATCTTAAAGTTAAAATTCACGTTCCACGATATTCTATATAATATGCAGCCTAAAACATCAATCTCACGCCGCATTAAAATTCGTAAAACTCCAAAACAAGAAATTGTACCGTGAGGTTAGATAATGACACCTCTTAATTCTTAAATGAATTGAAAAAAATAGAATATGAAATATTGAGTCTACGTAACAAAATAACAACTTCTCAGATTTTATTTGACTCTCAAACCTTTATTATCTCTTATGAAGATCAATTCCATCATTGATCAAGATATCCATATACAAACCAATAAATTTGTTGAAACTCTTTTTACTGAAATTACTCAGAGAAACTCGTTCTAAGAATATCATTTTATTTAATGTAGCTGATAATTATCCTCTAAATGACTTGAAAATGTGTTTTCTCACTTCAAAAGGTATTCCAGTAGATTGTGCTGATTTTATCCGTTTACACATAAACAGCATGAAACAACGAACTCCAATAATCGATTGGAATATGTTTGGGACCGATCGTGTATTCATAATGCAAAGGAATTTGTGTGCAATCGGTTAGAATAGTTTTTGGGTAACGTTTCACTTCTGACACAGAAGCTTCGTCAGACCAAGGGTGATAGTCAGGACAGGGAACATGATTAAGTAGCAGTCAACCCACCACCACTTATTTTTACCTTACCGCTAAACAGCCTATAGTACGACTTCAGTGTGTCACGTCTCGTGGGAATGACCAGGATCAGTGGCCGATTTTCCACACAGTGTGTATCCACGTCTATCTGATACAAGTGAACACGGTCAAGGTCAGTTGACACAGCGGCCCACATACGTAAAAGTACATAACTAACGGGGCTAAGGTTAAGCTGTTTGAAGAAAAACAAAAATCTAATTAACTAGTAGGTATAAGGTGAATAAAAATTATTTACTTTCGCATCAGTGCTGAGCGCCAGATTGTGGAGATTTCTGCCCCATCCACCTTATTGACCGCCAGTCGACCTGCCTTGGCAATTTCGACCGC
Source organism: Atriophallophorus winterbourni (assembly GCA_013407085.1). Lineage (NCBI taxonomy): Eukaryota > Metazoa > Platyhelminthes > Trematoda > Plagiorchiida > Microphallidae > Atriophallophorus > Atriophallophorus winterbourni. The sequence goes on from JACCGJ010006275.1 coordinate 51,178, forward strand.
CTCCGCACGTAGGCGTTCGCTATACGGTTTAATACCGCGTCTTAATATTTCCACATTGTCTAGATCGACGCTGTGGCTCGAATCTAAAACGTGCTCCGCCAAGGCGGAATCACGAATAAGGGATTGATATTCCCTCGCATCCCGGGGCTGTTTCCGTACACACTTCCTGTGTTCTTTGATTCTAGTGTGAATTTCCCTGGGAGTCTGGCCTATGTAAACACCGAAACAGTCCTTACAGTTGATTCTGTAGATGCTGTTCGTGACGCTACATAAAGGTGTCTTATCCTTGAGGTGCATCAGAACCGAACGGATAGTTTTCCCTTTCTTATAAGTCACGCGTATGGCCGCCTGATACAAGATTCTACGTATCGCTTCACATGTGCATTTTACGTAAGGTATACAAACTGTATCTCGCCAATTTTTCTCCAATTTTTCTGACGGGTATTTTACCTTCATCAATTGGCGTTTTACAAAACTTTTTGGATAACCGTGGTCAGTGAGCCTTTGGCTCGCTTCACGGTGCGCTTGTTTTCGCTCCCTTTCGTCGCTACACAAGTGTTCTATCTTGTGGAAAAGGGAACAAGCTATGGAACTGAAAACCTGCTTGGATGAGCGGAAGTGTATCGTAGTACAGCATCTGTATCGATAGGTTTCTTGTAGACAGAAGTTTTTATTTTTCCGTCTACTTTTTGTGCTAAACAGTCCAAAAATGCAAGATTGCCTGAGCAAGACTCAACTTCCTTTGTGACCGTAATACGTGGGTCTATTTCATTTAAATAGTTCAAAAATGCCTCTAACTGATCTCGCTTGATAATAACAAATGTGTCACCAACTCTAACCGATTCCACTCAAATTTCTCAGCACTGCTCTTTATTAAGGTAGTATTTCGCTGAAATTAAAGAGGTGCGTGAGAGAAACAGTTAAATAGAATGTGATTCCTGCGGAGTATATGAAGAGGTAATTCTGTCTGCACCAACGGACAACGTTTCCTTCAATTCATGAAGTTCCAGCTTATTAACAGTCATTGCATTTAATAAATTTGATTGTAGCGATATTGGTGAAACTTTCTTCCCTTTAGTATAAATAATAGAATTACGTGATGCGTCCAACTTTAAGCGTAACCACCCTAATAGCTTACATCAGAAAAATATTATTCGGAGATGGATATCAAATATGTCGCTGTTAAAATGTACCTAATTAATAACCTTATTCCAAGGAAGACGTTCAAAGATAACTGCAATCTAAAACTCAGAAACGATTAGATTCGAAACCACACCGAGAAGTACAATGTATTTAATACTATTTAAAAGTCAACCATTTTAAAATATTTTTCTCGGTTTATTTCTAAAGAAGCAGAGCATGCTTACTCTGCTTAATTCGGCCGAAAAGGCAAAATATTCACCGTCGTTCATGTTCCGATGCCTGGTAGCCAGATATCCGGTAAACAACTCTAGAACTTTGAAAGATAAACATCGTGTTCTAGTTGACGTTCACAAGCTATGTCATTAGAGCATACATGATAAATGTCTTTATGAAATGACAAACATTTCCTGTCTCTCATAAAATCAACAATAGTTTCTGTATTCAGGCTGTCTATTAACAGGTTTGCCTAGGGTTAATAAAATTGCCCGGTATTGAGAGCATCAAAGCATGAACCGAAGATATAAATGTCATCTAAGACCTACAAATGAACAACACCAATGGTGGACAAAGAAACGTCTAGACAGGAACTAAAGTGTATTTCCTCATAGAAATCTTCCAGGTTTACGTCCATATTCATTTAAATTCACAACATGAAATGAAACATCTTCGTGGCCATCTATGTCAGTTACAGCCAGTTTGTTAGTTCAAACAAAGCGTTTTCCCTTTCAATGGTTTGTTTCATTATTTCCTATGAAACGTTAGTTTGAAGAATATGATATTTGCGTCGGAAAATTCAAACACCATTAACAAAATCGTTTTGGTTCCACGTATGCAAACGGCCTGCAATGAAAAAATAAATGTTCAAGCAATCATCAATGTCATAATATTCTGAACTCTAAAATGTCATAGAATGCGGATAATATTTCTTAAATATTTTTGACCAACAAGTAAAAATGGATGGAGATTATAATTTGATTCTATTTGATGAAATATATGGAACAGTGCCACAAAACAAAATACATTCCCGATAATTTTGAACACAACTATTCCAGCTTACAGAGTCCCAACGTAACACCTAGAAAAATTGCATAAAATTAAGCGGTTTATTTAGCTGACCACATATATCAGCTTGTGACCGAGAGTCGACCACAGCATTTAGCTCAAATTCACGCACATTAACAAACATACATTTTACAAAATGATGGAAGTTTAATTCGAGAAACCAGTACAAAATAAAAGCGACATTTATTCACTTCAAGCTGAACAGATTTCTTGGCATACTTCTATTTCGAGTATTTTCCTGCTGGACAGAATTTCAGTAGTAACACAGCTAAAAAAATTCGAACTGATTTTCACGAATTTGACAGTTTGTCAGTTTCTTACCCGCCAGTTCATCTATATCCCTCGTATCAATTCTGTTGTTTATTATCATGAGTTAATTTTGAATGGCCATCACACACACACATTCGCATTTCAATGTCTTAATTTCGGATGACCGGACTTAACGTTTTAACACAATTAAACATACTGTACAGTCTCGAGCGGACAGTGCTTTTCACGAATAGGAAACAAGTAAAATAACAAGTACAATGTGTTAAGAGCCTTGACAACAATGTAGCACACTTAATTACAAGGTACTCAATTGCTATACATTCAAACCATGTTTTTCTGAATAGCTATGCCATACATTCTCAAATAGGATGAACGAAGTGCAAGAAATTTGAATTTTTGTACGACATCAAAATCAGGATATTATGCTAAATTACCCCAATAAAGATATTTTGTTTTATTAATCACTCAGCTTGAAGGCCTGACTCAATGATCGTCAATTTATAGTAGACGCTGGCAAAAAGATTCGTTTGAAGTTTATTGTGTGGAAAGTAATGTGTTGCTTTGTTGGCTAGATACCATCATCAAGTTTGTACGTATGATTCGGTTTTGTATACCTTGAATGTGATGTGTTTAAAATAAAAGTGTTAATTCTATCTTAAATTAAATTACGTGAAAATCTACGAGAAAACTGTTGAATCAATGAAAATATTTGAATAAAATTTTCTCGAAATGGTAATAATTATTATGTTCCAAAAGATGAATACCACTTGGATCAATCTGCCAGATTATGTTGTAAACTCACCAAATCAGCAAACTTTCAATGCTCATAAATACGTATATTAACCCAGTGATGGATTACTCAGTGCGAGCTTGGGCACCGTGGCTACAAAAGGACATCAAGCTGCTCGAGAGGATTTATCACAGAGCTACTAAAATGGTTGGCTGCCTCCGCAACCTACCATATGAGAATCGACTTCAGCATCTTAATTTGGAAACACTGCTTCGCAGAAGGGTTCGATTCGATATATAACTAACTTACAAAATAATGAATTCAAAGGCATCTATTTCGCCTCCGGTCAAGCCATGCCACACGTACTAACCCATTGTCATTTGATATTCCACATTCCCACCGGAACTGCAGTCGGTTCTTCTATTTTGTGCGCGTTTGTTTCCTATGGAACTCCCTACCGTCAGATGTTGTCCAATCATCCAGTAAAAGGATTTTCAGGAACAAATTGGATATATTTATGCGTAGTAATTCCACCCTACATCCCGTTTATATAACATGATTTTTTTCCGAAAGAATATATCTTTTTACCCATCATACCGCCACAATTCATGACATTTTTTTGCAACTACAAAACTGTCGATGTTCCTAATGAATCAATTTATTTTTGTATATATATTTATTGTCCTTATACGAATATCCTGTAGTGTTGCACAGCTACGAGCTTTTTAATAACATAAATTCTTGAATCTTGAATCTTGAATCTTGAACCCGTGCATCGAAGAAAACTATACATCTTAACACCATGCATCTACATTTGTTATCCCACAAATCGAAAACAATTTCTGCCCTTTGGATTTTTAATTGATTCTTGAACTGCTCAGTAAGCAACCTAATCCCATTTTTGCTTGTTATATTATTCGTTATTGCCATATTATTCTGTGGTTTTTTGTAAAGCTATATGCTTTTTAGACCATTAAAATTGAATTGAATCAAACATTTTGGTATAAACGGATTACAATATTCAAGAATTTATGGTATAAAATGCTTGTAGCTATACAACATGATAAGATATTCCTATAAGAAATATATATATATAAGTTTGGAAGATCGACGTTTCTAGTAGTTAGAAAAAGTGTCATGTACTTTCTCGGTATGTTCGAAAAATATTCGTTTGGATAAAGATCGTGTTATATAAACGGGATGTAGGGTGGAATTACTACGCATAAATATATCCAATTTGTTCCTGAAAATCCTTTCACTAGATGATTGTACAACAGAATAGAATAAACGACGGCAGCTCCGGCCATTAGTAAGGCTGATGAAGGTAAAGTAACGGTAATTTTGAACAAAAGCGACTATTTAGACAAGGTTGGGGTACACTTATCAGAGGGTCCTTATGAACGGATAGATAATGGTTAAATAAAAAAGGTAATGAATAATTGCAAAACGGTAGTCTCTAGGTATTTGCGTGGCGTTAAGGAGAGTTTGGGAAAGGGCTTGTAGTATAACCTGTATCCCAAGTCGACTCTAACTCCTAAGTTCTACGGCCTACCTAAAATACATAAAGAAGGCATTCCTTTAAGACCTATCGTCGACGGTATCGGATCAACTGCGCATGAGTTAGCTAGACATTTGGCTTATTTGTTGAAACCTTTAGTCGGCAATACAGCCTCGTTCATCAAGAACGCAAATGACTTTGCAGCACGCTTAAAGTCGGTAACAATAGATAACGATGAAATAATGGTTAGTTTTGATGTGAGCGCTTTGTTCATCAACGTCGATACAACAAGTGCGTTACAACTAGCTAGACGGGCCTTGGAATCTGATGCCAGTTTGTCAGATCGCACAAACTTGAGCGTCCAGCAAATTATCAACGGCGTATCGATCTGCCTAAACATGAACCACTTCATATTTAATGAGCAATTATATAGACAAAAAGAAGGGTTGGCGATGGGTTCACCGATATCTCCAGTACTTGCGAACATGTATATGGAGCATTTCGAGAAAAAAGCCCTTAACAATGAAGGGCTTAAGCCAAAATTATGGTGGCGCTATGTTGATGACACATTTGTTATCATCAAGCGAGATTTTTTTAGAGCCCTTCTTCAACTACTTAAATGAAATGGACCAACGTATTACGGTCACAAATGAAGTGGAATCCTGCACAGGAACAGTTCCATTTTTGCACTGTTTAGCACAAAATTAGATGGGGGAAAAAACTTCTGTCTATCGGAAACCTATCGATACAGGTGTTGTACCACGATGCACCTCCGCTCAACCAAGACAGGTCTTCAGGTCCATAGCTTGTTCCATTTTCCATAAGATAGAACACCTGAACAGCGACAAAAGGGAGCGAAAACAGGCGCACCGTGAAGTGAGCCAAAGGCTCATAGACCACGGTTAAT
>JACCGJ010006284.1:0-21040 GCA_013407085.1 Atriophallophorus winterbourni
CGTCGATTCCTCGGGTTAGTTAATTATTACAGAAGATTTATTCAAAACTGTGCTAACATCGCTCAACCGATGACTGATTTGTTACGCGGAACGGAACGACAATTTAAAATGAATGCAGATGCTGCTGAATCGTTTCAGCGATTGAAATCTGCACTGAAAGAAGCATCTACGTTATCCTACATGTCCAGGAATCCCAACGCTTCACTTTCACTTGCCACCGATGCATCACAAGCAGCAGTTGGCGCTGTCCTGCAGCAAAGTATTGACGGTGTTACTAAACCGCTTGCATTCTTTTCTCGTCGTCTACAACCCGCCCAAACCCGCTATAGTACATTTGGCCGCGAATTGTTAGCTATATATTATGCTGTTCGTCATTTTAGACATTTGCTTGAAGGTCGCGATTTCATTGTTTGGACCGACCACAAACCTCTCACTTTTGCGTTGCCCGCCACAGCTGATAGATATTCACCACGTGAGATACGTCACCTTGACTATATTTCTCAATTTACGAGTGACATTCGCTATCTATCTGCTTCGTCGAACACAGTTGCCGATGCATTTTCTCGCATGCAACTCACAGCACTCAGTCGATCGAACTTCGATCTCACGCAGCTAGCGGAGGCTCAGCAACATGACAGTGACATGCAGCACTACCAATCTTCGTCATCCCTCCGAGTCCAACGTATTCCCATTCCCAACTCCAGTTTGACTGTTTTGTGTGATTTTTCCAACGAACATCCCCGTCCTTTAGTACCGAAATTACTTAGGAAATCCATTTTTGAATATTTTCATTCCATTTCTCATACCGGCATTCGTGCTACTCGTAAGTTGATCACTGATCGATTTGTTTGGCCGAACATGCATGCGGATATTCAAAATTGGACAAAGGCTTGTCTTCAGTGCCAACGCAGTAAAGTTCAACGCCATAATCTTAGTGCTCCAGGATCTTTTCCTCCACCAAGCCAACGTTTTCAGCACGTTCATCTCGACATCGTCGGTCCTCTGGTTATCTCTAATGGTTTCACTCACATTTTAACTTGTGTTGACCGTTTCAGCCACTGGCCTATAGCCATTCTATTACCGGTATTACAGCTAAGACCGTAGCGAAAAACTTTCTACAATACTGGATAAGTAATTACGGTGTTCCATCTACTATTACTACTGATCGTGGATCACAGTTCCAATCTACCCTTTTTCGTGAGTTGACTATACTCCTCGGCCCTAACCACATCAAAACCACAGCCTATCATCCTTGCGCGAACGGACTTGTTGAACGGTTTCATCGACAGCTGAAAGCAGCATTGATGTCACATGGTAATACCGAAAACTGGGCAGAGAACCTTCCAGTGATCCTTTTTGGTATACGTGCTACCGTCAAAGAAGATCTCGGATGTTCTGCAGCAGAGTTAGTTTACGGCACACCACTCCGTCTCCCAGGTGAATTGATCGCATCCCCTGACGTTGCAGCTGACATTACTATTCCCCACTATGTCAATCGCTTACGCTCCCTTATGCGTCAATTACGTGCCACCCCCACTCGCCCATACACCCGTAACGTTTACTTACCAAGTGATTTGCATTCATGCTCTTTTGTTTATGTTCGATCTGATCATACGCGCAACCCCTGCAAGCCCCAATAACCGGTCCCTTCAAAGTCGTTAGCCGCTGTGACGAATACTTCGTCATCAACCGAAATGATTCTCGAGATACTGTTGCAATTGATCGATTGAAAGCAGCTTTTATCGAACCAGTCTGCGACGAAACACCGCCTCCAGACGTTCACACCCCAAGTGGTACCCCGGATGTTGACCTTTTCCCTTCAACCCCACCCACTTCTCAGTCGACCCAATCAACCCAACCATGTAAACTCTCTCTTCCATCATCTGACTCACCCTCTCCGATTCCCAAAACTCGATCAGGCCGGAGAGTCAGGTGGCCTGCAAACCTTGCGGACTACGCTGATTAACTTTATTTTTGTTTCGAACGTTTCACTCTCTTCTAACGCTCTAGGGAGGGAGTATTATGGTGTTTTCATTATTGTATATTTTATTACAATAACCCTGCATATTTCATTATTGTTTGTTTTATACATGTAAATATGTACACAATTTGAATATACGATTCACGCCGCGCTCGTGTTCTGCTTTGGGACAAGTATATCGCGTGTGACTTCCTATGATTCGTATGCTGTTATTCGTTGCGAACTGTGTTCCGGTTCATTGCGTTCAATAACCAGAGACGTACTTTGTTAGTGGTGAAATCTCCGTTGGATCAACCGCTACAAAAGTTTCACCTGAATATTAATCACGCCTCGAGCGCATCAAAATATTCGAAAAGTTGAACCCGACGATTTTTAATGGGAACACTGTAAAATCTAGGTCAGAGCTTCCATTATGGACTGCTGTGAACAACTTTGTGAATAATTCGACGGTCTTAGTACGGATGAGAAGCCACAAACATAAATAACATATTCTCCAAAAATCGATCAACCACTTCAAGGGTATGCGGTTGAGCACCCGACACCTCGACATTAGGTATACAGTTCGAACTGTTCACACGTGCTTTTTTCCGGATGTCCGGAAAGTAAGGTAGGGGTTCTGTTCAACATCACGGTGAGAGGTCAACGATTCAGGAAACAATGCAATAACATACGTGAACAATACAAATATACGTGTATTGCGTTTTTGTTGTTTTTATAGTTTTTTTATTAAATAAATATAAAATAATTTGATGTCATTTAGCGTCTAATTCTTTCTTAATGCTTAACACGTTAGCGAGGTTTATTGAACCATCTTGGAGCTTATTCAAGTGGTTAACCTCACGGTTGATGAAATGTGCTCGCACACGATCATCCTGATTCTACTCTGAAAACGTTTCATTGAATAAGCCTTTGTTGCTGTTTTAGCGGCCGCTTAATTGATTCAGTCCCTGAGATCCTTAAAAATATTAAAGGCTTCTATTAGGTCGCCTCGCAACCGCAGATTCTTTAGTAAGAACAGATCGCGGTCCTTGACTCGAGCCTCATAAGTTTTGCCCACCTCAGCTTCAACCATGTTTCTATCTATCTTAAACTTTCTATCTATTTTCAGCCGAATATGCGGACGCAGAATTTCGTGCTGTGATAATTTTGCACATTACTCGTCAGTCACTGAATCTATCTGAGCCACTCCTACAGGATTCGATTTCTCTTGAAGTGACCTATTGGATCCAATCATTTTTAGTGTTCTGTGATTAATATTTTGGAATGTCCTATTTTACGCATCGCCGTTGATTTTTTGTTGTACAAAATTTGTTGTCGATGATTTGATTTGCTTGTGACTGCTATAACTCAGACGATATTATTCTAAATTCAACGAACCGTTTTGATTCCGAGCCTATACGTTCCATGACCATAGCAATAACATGTAATAGTGTGACGATAGGTTATTCACGCCGGACTTAAGATATTTTGGTACCGCTCCCTCAAGCATCGAATTTTTAAACACAATGGAAAGCAAGGTTATACTTCAATGCTACTGTTGCGTGGGGTTCGTACAACGAACCACAATGTTGAAACACAGATTCACATAGTGATTCGTAGTCAAGCACTGAACCTAATCTTACCGTCTCCACCTGAAGACGGCAAACAGCCTGAAACCGGTAGTGGAGTGTTATTTCGGGGAATGTGAGCAACACATCAGGATGGAAAGCGGTTCACAAATTTTACGATGACAGAACCTCAGCACATTCGGTGTGATGCCATCCGCACCCAGGCATTTTCTTACATTTATTTTGAGCAATTGACTTGCGACAATCTCTGGATTTATCAAAATGAATCGATTCCTGGTTACTCACAATGTTTCACTAAAACGTTTGGCACGAACACTTTAGAGTAACAAATTGCGAGAGTATTCGCGGTTTCCAACGCGGTCTCCGTGAGTTTTTTACCATTCTGGACGGCAAAAATACCTGGTTTGACTGTTGCTTTTGCGTTCATATTTTGTAGAGTAACATATGGTTGCGTTCAATTTTTGGCAGTAGCATCAATTGGTGCGCTTCCTTATCCTCTCGAATAAATGAAGTAGTTTATTGCATACCATGCGTAAATGTTGCCAATAAGTAGAGGTATTGTTGTCATTATGCTGCATTTTGCTGCTCGCTAGAGCGCTATTCACGTTTTTCATGCGGACAACAAAACGAAACTCATGGTCGGATATTCTAGAACCGATCTGCTAGATCTCGTCTATCTTTAGTTTAAGAAAATCTATAAATTCGTTCAATTGCGAGTTAGGGCTTGTGTGGTCCGTTCGCCAATGTTGAATCTGTACGAGCAAACCACCCAATTCTGAGTAAGAATTTGATGTGCTAGGCAAACATAGTCGAATACAAGCACTGAATGGTCACAAAGACCCGGCGCAACCTGCAATCCGATCGCTGCGTCTGATTGTTCTTCCGATGTTAACACCAAATTTAAGACGGATGGAGGTCAGAAGCTTTTCTTCAAGTGCATTCGTGAACATGGTTGTATAAAAAGACGGAATCTAGTACCTCTCTAAATCGGTATTCGTGCGTTTGTGGGGAGTGAATGTCTGTGTGATAAAGGGTAGTCAGGTTCAAATATCTCATAATTAGAATTGCTACTTGCTTAAAATCGAGTAAAGTGCTGGAGCACTTTGTTCAACCGTTCGTTATACGATTCCGTAAATGAAGGAGACCGGTAGACGATACTAATCATAAAAACTAAACCAGACATCAGCGTTAATTAACACCAAATGGTTTCCTCAAGGTTGAATTCTGTGTTGTCTATTGGACGACACTGAAGGCGATTATGATAATTAAGAGCAACAACGCCGCTAATTCTCCCTCGATCGTTCCTTATCAAATTCATATTTGGAATTGAAATTTCAATCAATTGGGAAGAATACCTTGTTTCTGTAACGGCGATAATGTCAGGTGAGTAGTGCGAACATATCTCGGTTTACGCCGCTAATTTATTCAAAAGGGTTTGAGCATTTGTATATAAACATCTTATAAAGTTTGTAGCGTTCAAATCATGGAAGATTATCAATGGGCCGACTGGGTTAGTGCAGAAATGCTGAATTTTTTGGAGCTATCGCATGATGTACAGCTTGAACAGCATCACTAGTCGTTGATGGGTCGGTACTGTCCGTTTGTTTGCTTGGGGTATTATCCATGGCAAGCTCAACTTGAAGTTTTGGGGTAGGTATCTTCTACAAGCTTTTTTGCACGTTTGATATCATCGGTCATTTTGGTTGTCAAGATGGTCAGCTTTAAAAGGCGAGGACCCTGCCCTTTATAGTTGATAGACCGCGGTATTCTAAAAGCATCCACTAGTATGGCTTTTTTATTACCGATTGTTTCGGCTATGTATTTCCACTTGTTGTGATCGTGCTTAACGTTTTCTTGACTAGGTACGTCAACAGCATCTTCCGGAATGCCCAGAAATAAATACTTCTCGGATTATTTTAATCTCGAGATTTATTTCGCGACTTTCGCTCCCACCATGGTAGATCAGCAAGGATACGACATGTAGTTTCCGGAACACTTCCAAGAAGATAAGCATTTAAGAGTGCATTTTTCACGTCATCCACAGCATGCAGCGTTTTTCGTAAGAGGCGAGGATCATCTTTGTGAGCAGAATTCAGGTGGCGGTGCAGCCGAACTATTGGTGAGGGATTAACTGCTACCAGTCCCATCTGACTACAAAGTTTATACCACTCAACTAACTCATGTTTTTGCTTAGCTTTGAACAGCGTTTCCCGTGACTCGGTCACGTTTGTACATATAACACTAAGGTTTATACCCGCGTATTTTGGTTGATAATTTGAGCCGGAATTTTGACAACTTTTTTACTGAGACCCTTCTCGTTTTCTTTAAGTTGAGGAGTCACTGATCCCGGCGAACACTTAGCCGTTCTAGCAATCATCTGCACGGTTATCTGTGCAAATGTCAGCCTGCCATAGTATGATAGATTTCCTATCGGCTGTTTGGTAGTAACCTCTAAGTCGGGTAACGATGCAGCCAATATGACGTTTTTTAACAGTTCATTCCAGTCCATTTAGACGCGTCTCGATATCATATACGGGGGTTTTTGCCCCCGAGGCTGACAGTGTTGGTTTTACCTTGCAAACCAGACAAACATAATAAACACCGGGATAATTATCTCCATTAATAACCGATCCCAAACTTGAGGTCAGAGATTTGTCGCATTTTGCGACAAATAATGCGACCGCACAGCTTTGTTTCTCAAACTTATGCAGCAAATCAATCACCGTTCAACAAGTGTTGCTGTCTTTGGTGATAAAGCATCTTGAAAAATGTTCCATTAGTGAAGCTGCATGGAAATTAGGGAGCGTTTTGAATTATCATGTAGCTTGCGACTCATAAATATTTCTGCATGAGATTGTGCGTTGTGAAACCGCCAGGCTCTGTGAGAAAAATAATTTCCCCTCTCAATATATGTGGTAGAGCGTTTAGTTTCATTCGCCAACGGTAGTCAGCTAGCCTGTACAAAATGCACACTGTCGTCCAATCGGATTGCGAGTTTGCGCCACAGCGACACACTCTCATTCGCTTGAATCGAAAGACAGTCTCAGCCCGTCAGATTATAGTGTATTCTTTGGTTGATAAAATTAAGAAACCATTGCATTATTTTCATGTAAACCGACCAAAAGTATCCAATGTTTTCCAACATAAATAACGATTGGGAAATATCGAAATATAAAGTTACGTAAAACGAAGTATTAAAGAACTAATCAGCTTCAACGTTAAATAACACAATAACAAAATTACGTGAAAAGATCATTATGATTTACTTTTGATTCAACGATTTAAGAAACAAAGTGATGTTTAATCTTGTGTGCATTTAAAGCAAAAACATAAAAAGTCACACAGTTGAAGCTAACGTTGAAAGGGGCTGACCCGTTATACCAATCAGAAGCATGTGTATACCTGTGGATTGTTTATTACCTTAAACACTTACTTTATTCACACTATTGATCACAAACATCCAACGAATATTTCCTTCTTACTTAAACTAGAATAAATTGGCTTTATTTCAACACACGGATTTCTAGCCATTGCAATAATTTCACTACACAAAATATCAGTCTCGAAACGGTGACGGCCAATTGACACTGGTTTACATATCTGTATGATTATTAAAACCTTACATGAAAGGGAAAATGTTACAGGAATGCGTTGACATTTTAAGTAGGTCAGCCAATTGCACAGTGTATAGCCAGCGTCGTGTGTAACCCAGACTTGTAAGTAATTTGGGGTAGAGAACTGCAGACAGTTTATGTGGAATAGAGGTCATTCAAGTTAACGGGACAACTGCGAAGTCATTGAACAAAAAGAGATAAGGAGATGTCATTATATGTAGCGAGAAAAGTGAAATGTCGCTAGTATGGGTGAATGTGCCTCACCCAATACGATAAAACTCCCCTTCTCACTTCATGTGAGAAATTGTAATTATTCCGTAGCTGAAATAATCATCCGTTCCCCTGATGCTATTTGTGAAGTATTTGTTCAATACAACCATTTAACTTCCTTCGCATGATATACTAAATAATTTGAGTATAAACCTGAATGACATAAGTAAATTGTGTCAGCAAGCAACTGTCAGTATTAAATCTTACATAAAAGATATACCTTCATCCGTAAGCAAAATGGGGGACAAAGACTTTCAACTTCTATTGCTGAACAGAATTAACACATCCATTGACTCAGGAACCTTTCCGGTAGAATGGAAACACTTACTTGTTACACCCAGATGCAATTCGGGCTTGAAACGCGAAATTATTCAAATTTTCATTGAATTATTCCTTTCCCTAACACTTATATACTGTTTAATATAATTTCTTATCTTGTTTAATACACTTACATTTCTCTTTTTACCATCCTATGGTTATTGTTAAGCTTGTTGCTTTTTAGACCATTAAAAACCTTCAAATACATTATATGCCCTATCAACCCGCTTTGTTAACGTATAACACTTACTTGCGTACATTGATTTGTTGTTACCCTATAAACTTGTTTAGGCATATCAAGATTAGATTCTGTTGACAAAATTGTCAACCGATCTTCACCATGTAAACTTGCAGTGTTAGGCAAATGAACTACTGATCCAGGTCATGGATACGTGACTTCAGCTACTCCTACGTTTGATTTAGACATGACCTCAAATAAAAGTACAGACCACGGGATACTACCAGCGAAATCTCCACTTGATGAAGACAAACTGAAAGAAATCAGTAGTGTAGTGTAAGTGCGGGGATATAACCAACACATTACTTTAGTCATAAAGCATTAATCATGAACAAAACTCACGGTTAGCTATCCATATCACACTCGACAAATATAAATCAAATCAATGTGTATTCGGTTAAATGCCAATTTCAATCACCATCATAAACAACATAATAACAATAGTTTCAACTAAATTACATCAGTATACTTTTGATTTGTCTTACAAGATTAACGTTGATTTCTATCCAAAAACACTAGTCTACATGATTCCTCTATAGTTCTAATACAACACATTCCGCATCACTGTGGTCGTACAAACTTATCAACTTTAGTGAAATTAGTTTACTTTTCCCACAAGATCAATGTAGGCAAACAGAATTTTTGGCTAAAAATTCTATGCAATAACGACTGACTACTTTCAGTTTGTGAGTAATCACATCGCAAACATTTTTTTCAATTATTAAAATCAAATTAAAGGTCGTGGAGCTAATGTCAGCCATTGATAGAGGAATGCATTCTTAATGTCGAATCGAATTTAAGAAGACGGATGAACACTCCGCATTAACCGAGCACTATTGAGTACTGTGTAATTGACTACTTTGATTGTTATTGACAATCAAGGAAACGTCCCGAGTTGAGTGACGCGAAAATATACAGGTATATCAGTACCCAACGAGGATTTGTCAACAAACCGTGGCTCAATTATTGAGATTAACCGGGTTAAAATCCGGGTCAATGATATAATAATATCGAGTACGTACCAAGTTACGTACACGAGTCAAAATCAAATGTCTGAATGTCCCACGCGATCGAGATTAACACAAATTGTGCGCAGCAAATCAAGGTCAAAATAAGCAAAAGGCTCTACAACGCGATACGACAATGACAGGTCAGAAAAGCAGTGTGGAAGATGATATTGACGGTGCAGAAAGAAACAACAGTTGGTTCAACGCGAACGTAAAACCAAGAAACGTCGACTTACAATCCCTTAGGGTAACAAAATGCAAAATTAAACGAAGAAACGGAGACGCTGAATAACGACATTTCCATCACACACACACACACACACCACGAACAGTTTCATGCGGTTTACATTTAGCAGTTAAAGATAGTACTATGAGGATCCATGTTTGATGGAAATTTGGATCTTTTCAACCCACCCATGAATCGTAGCAAACCAATTACATCAGTACCGAATAGCGGGTGAGTATCGCATATGATCCACATTAACCTGATAGGATTACAGTCAAAGTCTGCCCATAAGCATCTGTGAGAACACGTGACCATAGCAAAAGTTGAACACCCGGGCAACCTTGAAATACTCGACACAAACAGGTCAGAAACAAATCAATGCTTGAATTCCAATAACAACTTTAATCTCAAAAAGCAGACAAAATTACGGAAATGTGAGCGAATTTAGCAGCCATGCATTTCTGTATCCATAATCGATCTTTGATACGAATTTGGCGTTAGGATATAGACCGAAATTGTAAAATGTATGCACAAAATCATAAATAACCATGTTTTTGTTTAGCGGTATGTGTAGTAGAGAAATGCGTTCAAGTAACAAAACAGGTGATCGATGAAGGGACTATTCTTTATCTTTACGACGTTTCTTCTCTTTGCGTTTTTTCTTTCTAACATCATCGGTTGATTGCTCGGGATTGCCCACAGTTTCAGCGGAGCTAGGTAAATCATGTCTACTGGGTTCGGGTGATTTGGTACTGGAAAAATGAATAGACTGCAACACAGGAGGTCCCAATGAGGCCGAAGGAAACGACGTAGGGGGAATATGTGTAGTGCTTGTTGGATTGTTTGATTTTAATGAACTCGCACTCTGATGAACCGTGGATAACAAAAGCGGGGGAGGAGGGCGATTTTGGGCAGCGCCTTCAGCTTGAGTTGGCCCTGTATTTGTAACGGGTATGAGACCAGGTGGAAGGTCTGCACTCGATCTTCCGGAGCTGGGCGTCCTGGTAATATCCGTAACAGCAGACGGAACTGCCAAGCCATGAGCTCCCGTTGCGTTAGGAACAGAGCCGGCAAAAAACGAACCACTGCTGGAATTATTAGCATTATTGGAAGCCACAGTACCCCCGCTTCCACTGGCGCTGTTGGTCACACCAATACCTCGGTGCACTTCGAAACGACGTCGGCGACGCGAGAAACCACCTGGAGTGGTGGTAGCTGGAGCGCGCGCTGCGGACGACAGAGAGGTCGAATCAGATGTCCCAATGGTAGATTTCACGACAGGATTATGTGCTTCAAAAAGAACGGCATATTCTTGTGGTAATGGGCCTGGATGCAAACGGAACGCGGAGTCCAATTGACTAGGAGCGAAAGGAACGAGTTCTTTACCACGGATAGGAGGGCGCTCGATTAAACTCTGTAACAATGAGAACAAAGGTCAAGATGAAATGTCGAAAACCAGAGTATCGGATAATCGAGAGACGTGGGCGAATTGTGTAGTTAATCTTATTACAATCGCTATAATTTTCCACGAATGAAAAGTGAACTTATTGGTTTCGTACCTGTGCTCAACGATGATAATGATATGGTATGGTATGAAAGCACAAGCCTGATCCAGGCAAAGTGCCGCGCAGTCAGAGACTGCACGTGGGCTAAGATACTGTCAGGTTGCCCAGGCCTAGGCAAATAGGAGGAAGGAAAAGACAGCAAATTGTAGTGAGACTGCAGCGTGTTTCAGAATGCAGCTCACTACCCGTGGCCAATCAATTTAGAAAGGTGTTAACCGCACAGCACAGAAGTTAACTGTACGATTGCACATCAGTGCATGGTATGGTGTGAAAGCACAAACATGATCTAGGCAAAGTGCCGCAAAGTTAGACTGCACCTGGGCTAAGATCTAACCTGGAAATTTTGCACAACGGGCCGAGTTAAACAAGAAGCCACGAGCTGAAGTTATCAGCTGGCACCATGCCAAATCGACCACTGCACGCGAGAATACACTGCAGATTCCCTGATATTTTTTATTTCTCTACAAACACCCGGACAACTTGACTGTGGTCCGTACTGTGTCGTTCATAATTGTTGGTTTTTTACCTGGTTCCAGACATACCAGAATATCGAAACACAAAGAGGCCAACTAATAGGATGAGTGGATTTAGTAAAACATGCTAGTAATGAGGTCCCGAAAATTGTCATAGCCGGGGGTGGCAGTGGGGATAAGCTCCCACTGTTTATAAAATGCTACCATATGGCATGCGTATCAAATAGCCTCTGACAACCAAGTTCAGCTTCTGGCCTGCATGAGATGCTCCCCGAGCCCGGCAGAACTGCTTGTACCAATAGGAGAAGGGGCGAGGGCGAATGACTGGCGCCTGAAAACCAGTTTGCTTCGGGCAGATGGAGCTCGTTAACCTAGGAGGGCATTTTATCTGGGGGAAGGAAAACCCTGATTTTAAACCACAGCTGCATTGCGGGATACCCGATCGCGCGAACGGCTTCGGGAGAAAACCCTGAGAAAACATCTGAAACAGAGTCTGGCTGACGGTTAGTTGGTGCACACCACCTCTTTCTGGCAACTCCCTGCTGCCTTGCAGGTTGCACTTGGTTGTGCGAAGGCTAGAGAAGCTGACTCGAACAAACGCCGAGCGGTACTGGGGACGCAGCTTTGTACCCAAATTCCCAAGAATTTTCATTGAAGCCGACTCATCCTCCAGGAGGAGAATGTCGCACAAAAGTACAGTAATGGGCTATGACGTAACAGACAGCGATATCAAGCCTATCACGAAAAGTATGCATCTATGAAAAGACAAGCCTGATCCAGGCAGTGCCGCGCAGTAATAGACTGTACGTGGGCTAACATACTGTCAGACTGCCCAGACCTAAACAAATATGTGGAAAACAGCAATAACAGTGAGATTCCTGCGAGTTTGCATGCATTTGAATAACAGTGGCAAATCATTTTAGCATGGCGTTAGCTTCAAAGCACTCCACTAATTAAATCGTACCGAATAACAGCCTGTGTTAGACAAATGCGGTGATAGGATTTTCAGCGCATCAGGTAACGTTAAGTTATATTTATTACTACCGGTACCCATTTGCAACCGAAAACAAACACAACGATGCAGCTCATCTTGCGGAAAATAGATGCAACTGCCGTCAACTGCCGAGAAATTGTGGTTTACTACAGTTTAGCGTAAATGACACCGTGCGACATTAACTCATCCCCATTAATGAGATGTACGTGCAATACTTACGTGCTGTGCAGCTAAAACCGTATTAAATTGATTTGCTACTGGTACTGAGCGAAACCCCGCTGGATTCTTACTGCAATTTCTATTTTATTTTCATTTCTCATACCTATCTAAGTCTGAGCAGCCTGATAGTATATTATCCCATGTGTAGCCTATGACTGTGCGACACTTAGATTGGATCAGTCTTGTGCGCAAAGCGGCTGGAATCTCACCATCACAATCGTTTTCTGACACAAGAAAAGATCTGGGCAACCTTACAGCATCGCAGGCCACGCAAAGTTTATGACCGGGGCACATAGCCTGACTCCAGCTTTGTGATTTCGTAACTACATTTGACAATAATCAAGAACATTTTACTGCTATCCCGTTCGGGACTGCTGAACAGCCACGATGCAACTGCCCGGATTCAGGCAAAGTGCAGCACAAAAGATTGTGCATTGCTTAATGTACTTGAAAATGAGGTAAGTATGAACAATCTCAATAATGTAAGGGCAGGCGTGAGTTACCTAAGATTAGTTGACACGATAAACCGGTAGGTAAATTGGGGATAAGAGCGACAGTGACAGAACAGCTTTTGAGAATTTATCTGGTTTCGTACCTGTGCCCAACGATGATAATGATATGGTATGAAAGCACAAGCTTGATCCAGGCAAAGTGCTGCACAGTCAAACTGCATGTGGGCTAAGATACTGTCAGGTTATTCAGACATAGAGAGATACGAGGAAGAAAAAGATCAGGAAATGATAATAAAAGCTTCTTTATGACTCGTAATAGCATATCAATATAATGTCGTTTTCTATTTTTATTTCTCATATTTGTCTAGCCCTGGGCAAACTAACAGTATCTTAGCCCACGTGTAGTCTATATCTGTCCGACACTTTGCCTGGATCAGGCTTGTGCTTTCATACCATACTATACCGTAATATTACGTGTCACAATAAAATTTCTTACTTTACGCAACAGGTTCCAGGATTACATAAACACACCAGTAAATGCGTATGATCAAATTACCACAAAACATAGCAGCTGAACGTATGATTCTGTGTAGTATAAATAGAACGATGAAGTTTTACCGTTAAAATGGCTTCCAGCTGCATGTACGTGGTATGTGTGTATGAAAACACAAGCCTTATCAAGTCGAAGTGCAGCACCAACATAGACTGAACGAAAGCTAAGATGCTGGCCGAGGCCTAGACACATGAGAATGAAAATAGATATGGCCTGTGCGTGCTTAGTAAATCTGCATCAAGGCTTTCACTAAACACAATCGTGAGCAGTTTCTGCGGGACTGAGATGCATTAAGAAAGCGGGCTAAATTTGAACATTCGAAGGAACATTACTACAAACTTAGCTAATTAAATATGAGAATTATTTGCGTTGAATGGTCAGCACCACACAAAAATCTTAACATTTGGAATGTGCAAACTACCCAACTATATGCAAACACATACAATTGCAGAGTACTTATGTAATGTGTAGGTTGCATTGTGCATTGCGTCTATTTAGGTGAAGTCGTTCCTTACGAGGTAGCTTGTCGACATGAAAAAGAACAATTGAAACAGTTTTGTCTAAATTATGTACCCGTACCCTTGGTACGGGGCGAAAAGAGGTTGAAGTGTCACTGACAGTAGCTTATCACACGTGTAGCCTATGACGCTGCGGCACTTTGCCTTGTTCCAGGCTTGTTTTTTCACACGCGGCCAACTATAAAAACTGCAATACTACATTCCATGCTGATACAGACAACATCGTATGTTCTAAAATAGTACTACGCTGTTGGTACAATTTATATTATAGCACATATTAGGGATATCTATTCCCTGATCGGCAAAATGAACAACAAGTGTCAAACAATCGAACAATCTTTCTAAACTGAAACCTCATGTATGATGAACAAGAAAAGTCGTATGAGATGTGAAATTAATGTAAGTACAATGGCGAAATCTGAATCATAGACGGAAACTGGAGCTTCGAGCGTTCAACGAGATCACATAACGTAATACTTGATACAGTGGTGAGACGAGGGATTTCGGTGAAGGAATATGTTATTTAGAATCATAAAGGCTCTGCTAGCGTGCACCAATTCTGTACTGCATACGTAACACTATGCTAACGTTATTTCTCGTGTCTCAAAAACAAAGGAGTGAGTGAAACTATCGCACGGATGTGCGATTGTTCAGTGCTTCTGTGCTGTGCAGCTAACACCGTGCTAAATTGATTTGCCAACGGTAGTGAGTTTCATGTGTAAACACGTTGGAGTCTCACTGCCATGTTCGTTAACTTATATCTGTCTAGGCCTTGGTAACCTGATAGTATATTAGCCCACGTACAGCCTTTGACAGTGCAGCACTTTGCCGGGATCGGGATTGTGATTTCATACTTACTGAACCAGATGGCACTCTTATCACTAATAAAAATCACCGCCTGTCACGCTTGGCCGAACATGTTCAAGAACAACTTAGCTGACCACCTGCAACGGCCAGTAGTAAAACGGCATCGTTACTCCGGGCACTACAATCACCAACAACACTCATTTCGTAGATTTTAATCTTATCTGGGAGTGTGCATATTGTGAACCTAATAAATTTGAGATTTAGTTCACCCAAATACCGATTTCACAGGCTCACTCATTTGACTGTATTATCCATACCACAACGATTACGCACTAGTATTATTGTTTACAAGAAACCAAAATACGGAAGGTAACGCAACACTAAATAGGATATGAAGAACAAGCCGTGTTTACGTACCATTAAACCACTACCGTCAACAGAAGCGGGGACGTCTACGTTTCCTGTGAGATTAGGCAAAAATGCGCTCAATTCTTCACGAAGTGGCTTATTGCAAAATTTCTGATAAGCATTTCCAAGCCCATAATGTTCAATTAGATTTTTGGCACCCGTCAATGCGACCTCAGGAGCCGGTGGTTCGATTCCCATTAAATAAAATGGTTCACAAGGCGAAACCGCCCAGTTTTGACCGCTGCCAACAATTTTCAGTTTGTTGATGAACATTGAAGATGAGTTTCCCTGTGCCGTGTTAGAAACACTATGCATTCCAGAGCCATGTGGTGTGACCAGGTTATTTGTTGTTGAGGAGAGAAATGGTGGATGATTCATAAGCATATGCTGCAAAACAAATATAAGGTATGGTATGATGGTATGAAAACACAAGCCTGATTCAGGCAAAGTGCTGCACAGTCAGAGACTGCACGTGGGCTAAGATACTGTCAGGTTGCCCAGGCCTAGACAGATATGAGGGAGGAATAAAAATATAAATAGAAACAAATATAAGAAATCGTATCAAGTAACAAATAAGATAGGTATTATCATGATTGCCATGAACAATTCATTATCGCAGTACAAATTGAGAGAATGAATCAAATGCAATTAGAATTCCGCATGTATCCACCGTTATATCATTGTTTTTATCTTTCGATTTGAGCTTATAACGATCTGGAGAATGTCACTCACTCACGAACTTGAACTTTCTAATTGTTTTTGGATAACGCAGAATTTTTCATTTCCGCAGATTCAATTTACATGATTGTTCTGGAGTCCTCTTGAAAATGAGGCCGGGGCCTCGTCAGATTAAGAAATAAACTAGTAGTGCAATCTAATTCATAATGATAGAATCACTAATAAATAATGTAAATATGTATGTAAAAATGGTCAAGCCTGATCCAGGCAAAGTGCCGCACAGTCAGAGACAAGATGCACTCCTGAAATATCAAACATGCATAATTATAACTCAAATATCAGTGAGTTAAGGTGATAATGTTGTTGAATGCGAAACTAATTAAATTGAGGCTTGTTTCATTAACTTATGATTGGATGGTACCAAGTCATCGTGGACAGCATTAAACTAGTAGTTTGTACCGAATGCTTAATTGCCACTTGATAAAATACAATATTACGCATATTCATAGACTGAACTTGGTCTGGAGCAATGTCAGGCTGCCTGGGAGAAGGCAGGAGTTTGGTTCCATTTATCTTTACATGTTTTAGACCGTTACAATAATTCGGTCGTAAATTTGCTAGATGTATCCCTCTCCATTCAAATGAAATGTCCAATTTTACATACACCTTGAACGTAAAATCTAATTACCATTCACAAGCCAATCTTAGAACCATGAACTGGTAAGCTGGTGCATCCTAACAAAATAGCTAATTTGAATTATTCCGTCGGTCTTGTTTTGATACTCGCCTCGATGCCTTTACCGCTGCACGAAAGTGCAATCGTGCAGTACGTTCGTGCTGGGCAGCTAACACCGTGCTGAAATGATTGAGTTGCATGAGAGCAAAAATCTCACTGCCATTGCTATTTTCCTTTCCCGTAACTGTTTAGGCCTGAACAACCTGACAGTATCTTAGACCACGTGCAGTCTTTGACTGTGCGGCACTTCGCTTGGATCAGGCATGATTTCATACATATAACATCTAGGCAACCAAGTTCAGCATTTATATCCCCAGCAAGAATAATGATATCAATTTGCGCATCGCAAGTGTGTACAGAGTTCGTCGTAGAACATATCCGTGGTGTTATCAGTACTACTGTTAGTCGGAGCCCAAGTGGCTACTACAGACGAGCAGCGCTTACTTTGAGTTCGGGAAGTAATGTTGATAAATGTAGCTAGTCGGAGGGCACACATCGTTGCTATTGACGAGAAGTGAGGTTTCTGTATGTTTAGGCCTACACGCGCTTGGCCTGAAGAGGATACAAAAGAATCACCTGAGCCGGGCAAAAGTAGCTGCTCATCATCATCCTCATGAAGAACAAGTCTGGAACCAGACAAAGTGCCAAGCAATATGAAGCAGGAAAAGCAGATAAACAAGCGCGCGAAAAAGGGAAAGCAGGCAAGCGGAATATGCAAAAGCAAATGCGCATGCAATTTTGTGATTTTTTGTTTTGTTTTTTGTAAAAATAATACCGGATAAAAAAATTATGACAAATAATAAAATACACTGCTGCCACTGACTTTGGTTTGCAGCCATATCTCGTAAGGTTTCCAGCCAACTATTAGGTGGAGCTTTTGGATCCCACCCAAGCAAACGAATACGCTAAACTTAGCCTAGCGCTACGGTGAGTTTCTTCATCCCAACGCGCCACGTCATGGACTTGATGCAGTCAATTCAATTATCGTAGAGAAATCATTAAGTCTTTTCTCTGGCAAGCAACAAATATCGACAGACAACGAATCTAGGCAGAGGGCAAGAGTAGCTTGCTGGCCTGATTGACGCAGGATTCCGTACATTCATGACATGTGCGGTTTAAAAAATGGGTTTTTGGTTCGGGATATGTTGAGCTTAGAGAAGGTTCAGGTCGGCCGATTATCACACTGGATGCTGAAGGATAAGAATTAAAAGGCAGGGATAGGGGGACATAAAAAAGACTGAGGAGTACGGACAGAAGTAGCTTGTTTTCGCTTACCCACCCCGTTGTTTGTAGCAGGTAAGGCGACGGTCGATGCACTATGGATTTGAATTTATTTGTGATTATAATGGCGGGATGTGGGGTGGGATACTGCCAGGAAGACAATAATGTTTCTCGACTAAAGCCTTTGGCAAAAGAACCCAACCCCCAAGGCAGTGGGCTGAGACCATGTTCGCCTGCCCTCTATCCATCGACCTTCCTAGTTTGAGTAGCTGTTTGTGCCCGAAGGACACAACCCAGTATAGCTCGATGGGTCACGGAAGTACACAAATCATCGCCCTACGTTAAGGTCTAGTTTCTGCGCGATGGTTTTTCAATTCACACAACCTCCACAAAAGATAGTGATTAGTGTATTGTGGAAAAAAGCTACAAGCTAAATGGAATAACCACAAGATAGTTAGCATATTGGGTCTGAATAAGTTTCAGCAGGTCAGCAAAGTGGTCGAAGGGACGGAAAATGCTGTGAAAAGATGGAAAGATATGGTGCAGTATCACAAAGAATATAATCATGAGAAGAGCATAATCAAGAATTGTGTATCTTGTGATAAAAATGGAGGTCAAGGAGTTCTTTAAAAATATTTAGGGATGGGGCGGAAATAACCAAAAGAGGTAGTGTGTTCGAAGCACGAGGAATCCGGGCGGCAAAGGAGTGTCTGCGGCAAACCAATCTAGTGTGCAGATGTGCCAACTTCAGGTGATGACCACGATTAGCCATTTTCAGCATACCTCTACATGGGTGAGTTTCTTCCCTCAATATGTAAGGATCATGTCGCCTTGGATACGACGATAGTTTGTTATAGAACATTTGTAGAGCTGTAAGATGTTCCATGTAGCTGACGAAGCTAAGCCCCTTGATAAGCTTTGTAGAACGTCTCTGCGGTTGTTCTAGGGCGTGCTGGTCATGTGAGTCTGGGAATTTGGGTACAAAGCAAAGCACCACTCGGTGTTTGTGAGTCAACTTCTCTAGCCTTTGCACAACAAGTGCGACTGCAAGGCAGCAGGGAGTTGACAGAAAGAGGTGGTGTGCACCAACTAACCGTCTACGGGACTCTGCTCCAGATTTTTCCTCAGGGTTTTCTCCCGAAGCCTTTCCCGCGATTGGGTATCCCGCAAGGCAGCGGAGGTTTAAAATCAGGGTTTTCCTTCCCCTAGATGAAATGCCTTCCCAGGCTAACGAGCTCCATCTGCCCGAAGCAAACTGGTTTTCAGGCGCCAGTCACTCGTCCTCGCCCTTTCTCCTGTTGGTAGAAGCAGTTCCGTCGGGCTCAGAGAGCCACTCGTGCAGGCCAGAAGCTGGATTTGGCTCGCCACCGTGAGATCGCACGTGGAGCTGCTTGGCCTACGATCGGTTTACGGATGGCGCACGTGGGACCGGACCTGGCTTACAATCTGCGCGGATCTCGCTTCTAACCGCCGAGCGTGGGCGGCTGCAATCCGTGATGTCAATGAAGCCGACTCATCCTCCAGGAGGAGATAGTCGCACTAAAGTAAAGTAAGTAAGTGCTGGTCATGTTTCAACCATGGGTTCCAGTCGGAGACAGTATACTCCTAGTGTGGCCAGATGCACGCCTGAAGAAGAAACGGAAAGAGACGCGGATCGATTGTTCCGAACGTTTCTATTTGCCACGGTTGAAGCTCTACTAACCTGAGCAGAACAGCCCAAGTCATTTTGTATAATCACCCCAAGAATTTTTTTTGCATTGTGACAGCGAGCATCTTACCACCCAGATTATAGCCAGGGTCGTCAGGAAGACGAATTCGTAATGTTGAATGGTAAACGGTTGATCGTAGACCATGCGTGTAATGAATCCGGGTCGGATTGAAGTTTCATTGTATCGCTGGGTGAGTTGATGACCAGCCAAATCTTGATATCATCCGCAAACAGTAGAAATAGTGATTCGACGTACCCACCAGTGTCGGTGATAAATATCAAAAATTGACGCGGGCCAAGAACGGACCCCTGAGGTACTCCACACTGAACGGCTCTGAAGGGGTCTGTCTAACACGCACCAGAAAGTTTCGCGAAAGTAAGGGAGTGCAGATACCCAGGACAGCAATACAGGATGAATATATAGTGCTTGTAGCTTGTTTAGCAATATCGCATGGTCATCTCGATCAAATGCCTTAGAGAAATCTAAGTAAATGACGTCAACTCCCTGACCTTCATCAACAGCCTTAGTCCAGTAGTCTCTGGCTAAAAGCAAATTAAAGGTACAAGAATGCCCTCTACAAAATCTATGTTGTTCTGAAGCGATAATATAGGAACTATTCACAAAAGCCATCATTTCATTGGCCATACTAGCTTCTTCTTCTTCTGAATAGACGGCAGGACTACAGTCCGTGAAAGCCGCTTCACCTCCCGGGTCTCTGCTATCTCAGCGTAGATTCCTCACGAGGAGTTACTGAGCTGAAAGAGTAGGCGAATCGCGCAGGATAGCGGGAAGTTCACCGTCCAATATGCGTTTAAACTGCTCTTCGGTGACTGCCCCAATTGCATCAGCGGAGAGTGCATTCCAAATATTGACCACTCTGGTCGACAGAGTAAACGATGGCTTCAGGTGTTCCGTTCGGCGCTTCTGCAACTTCAGCGAATGACCTCTAGTTCTGGAGTCCGTGGATACCGAAAAGAATTGTTGAAGTTCCGTTCCGTAATATCCAAGCAGGATTCTCCGCGTGACCAGCAAATCATATCGCATTCTTCGATATTCCAGTGAGAAAAGTTTGAGTTCCCGCAATCTGTCGTCATAGGGAATATGAAACATACCCCGCACGCACTTGGTAGCCCTCCTTTGGACTTTCTCCAGTCGATCCTTCTCTCCTTTAGGTATAGAATAGACTGTGCACCAGTGTACAAATCGAAAAGAAGAACAATATCATTAGCATAGTCTAAATCGAGAAGCTTGCATCCTGTCACATTGTAAACTCAGGAATTTGTGGTTTCTTTGCTGCGTAGCTCGATAATAGAATCAATTAGAAATGGAATAGTCAATAGTCAATAGTTTTATTGTGGTAATAAAAGCTGATAGCTTGTAAGAAACCACTGGGTGGTTTGTACATAGGGTCGCACAAAGCGTGCTAAAAAGCATACATGATGAGATAACGGAGGCAAATAGGCCTTATAGCGGGCCATGTTCGCG